>MU678067.1:0-61608 GCA_026770625.1 Nicotiana glauca
ATCTCGAGTTTACAGATCTGAAACTTGCAGAGAAATGAGGGAATTTTGTGAGGCTCCAAAACTTTCTGATTTTCCACGGGTCTCTCCACTTGTGAATCAAGGAATTGGGGTGCCTTTTTATAGGCACAAATTGGGGCAGAATATTTTAGAAGTTCCTCACACTTTTTCTCTTTTCTAATTTTCAGATTTCTTTTATTTAACTCTTTATTTTTAACTTGTTGTTCAAGTTACTGCACTTCAAATGCAGAAACTTACACTAAGACCCTAATTGGAATGTTCTAGAAGATTCTACCTTTATCTAACCTATTCCCATGTCATTGTGAATGTCTATAGTACCCTTATTTATATCTTATAATTACCAATTTGGCAAAATATACCATTTTCAGTCCCTAAATTACCCTTATCTTCTTCCTGAAATTACTACCCAACTCAAAGCCCTTAAGCTATAACCAAGATGAATCCCCAAAACTGTAATAATGTATTAATAATAATTAAACTGAAGAACTAATTACCCTAATTATTCAAAGCACAAAATTAACAATTAGCTAATCAGGATGTAAAAAGAAAGACAAATGGCCATAAACAAGTATGAGTCAACTAACTATAATGGAATCAAAATGCATCAACATAGAGATTAAAAATCCAACAAGAAGAGGTGGTTTATCAGAAGGATATTTAACTAAAATTAGATTAAGCTAATTGAGACCAAATTAACACCTAACAATTAAACTAGCAACTGACCAATTACGGCTAAAATTAAACAAAGCTGAAAAAATAGAAATTAACCTAAACATTTGCTAATTAACTGAAGGATAGAATTGTATGAATCCAAACTAAACAATTAGGAAGATTCTGAAACTAAACTAAACAAAAATGGGAAGATGCTTCACTGACTAAAAACAATGGAACGAAAAGGAAGAAGAAGAGAAACTAAACTATACTAATGAAGATAAAATCATAAAAACCAAAGGACACTTACCACAGAAACCCCTCGACCCTAAAAATCCCCAAAATAAGCCAAACCAGACGAACCCTAGATCCAATATTTGTTGAACTTCAGTGAGATTCGAAGTATTCTGACCGAGGATTCGGGATGAGGAAAGACAGGAGACTATCTGGTATCAATTTGGGATCATTTGGACGATTTTGTGTTTTGGACCCGAATTTCAAACTAATATTCGAGAGGCCTGGACTTGATTCGAAGGAAACCATTGTCATAGATGGCAAGAGGAGAGTGAGGAGGACGAGGGGTGTAAATTTGGGGGTGATTGGCATCGGTGCCGCCACCACAGTCTAGGAGTTTTGGGGCGGCGCTATTAGGGTTTAGGAGAGGAAAGGTGGGGTGAGGAAGATGACTGAAAATGGGGTGGGGGGGATCAAATTCGGACATATATGTATCAAACATCTTAGGATGTTATCGTCCGTTAGATAAAAAATCAAGGGTCGTGATTGATCGACGAAACGACGTCGTTTGGCAAATAAAAAAAATGGACCGGGTCAAAAGCTGGGGTTTAGGCCTAGGCGTGGATCTTTGGGCGTTATTAATTTAAAATAACAGCCCAAATCCAAGCATTACAAGACTAGTCTTTTCCTCTTTCTTTCATTTTCATTTTTTTTATATTTATTTATTTATTTGTACTTTTCTGATTTTATTAAAATGCAAAAAAGTTTAAAATAAAGACCTAATATATTTTCAAGTTAAACTAATTAATTCCTAAATTTTTAAAAAAAAACTATTTTGCGACAAATTCACAATTAAACAATTAAAATGCAAACGTGAACTATTTTTGTTATTTTCTTCATATTTTGTTCTAAAAGCATCTTAACCACTAATTAATTCTAAAATATGAAACTAGATCCTAAATGCAAATGCCAAATGTATTTTTATATTTTTCTATGAATTTCGTGCACAAATAAAATGCAACAATTACCAGAAAATAACACAAAATTCACAAAAATTGTAAAAATAATAAAGAAAATTGTTTTGTTTGAATTTTGGGAATAATTTGTTTAGGGCAAAAATCACGTGCTCACAATCATTAATAAGGGCAGGATATTATTGGCCAAAAAGGAAAGAATAAGCAGAGAATTTGTATCCAGTTGTGATAAATGTCAACGCTATGCTAATAACATGCATCAACTGGCGGAGTTTCTGCACTCAGATATTTTGCCTTGTCCTTTCATGAAATGGGGCATGGACATCATAGGGCCCTAGCCTGAAGCTAAAGGAAAGGTACAATTTTTGTTATTTTTGATAGATTCTTTCTCAAAATGGGTAGAAGCATGTGTGAGAAAAAGCAGTTATGAATTTCATTTGGAGAAATATTATGCCGATTTGGAGTTACAAAGGAGATTGTATGTAACAATGGCCCATAATTCATAGGCGCAAAAGTCAAAGAATTCTTCCAATGTTGGCAGATTAAACGAATTACTTCTACACCTTATCACCCTGCGGCCAACAGGCAAGCTGAATCGACGAATAAAGTTTTAATTAATAACTTAAAGAAGATCTTGGAAGAATCAAAAGGCAAATGACCAGAAGAATTACCAGGAGTGCTATGGGCTTACCGAACAACAACAAAAACTAGTAAGGGCGAGACTCCATTTTCACTTGTATATGGAGCAGAAGCTTTAATTCCTGTAGAGATAAGTGAAATAATTACGAGGTACACGCATGCCACTGAAGCGGCAAATGAGGAAGATTTCAAGCGAATTTGGATTTGTTAGAAAAAAGGAGGGAAACAACATTAATTCTAATGGCAGCTCAAAAGCAAATGATTGATCAATATTATAACAGGAAAGCCAATTTGAGGTAGTTTAAGATTGGGGACTTCTTCCTCAAGAAGGTTTTCCGGTCAACAAAATCGAAAAATGCAGGAAAGTTTAGTCCAAATCGGGAAAGCCCATATATGGTTAAAGGCATCGCTGGAAAAGGAGCATACGAGAAGCTATGGATGGCAAGGCGCTACCAACGAACTAGAATGCAGTCCATTTGAAGAAGTATTACTTCTAGGCAGGAAAATACCCACAGTCAGGTCTCATGCAAGTTCGACTTTATTTTGTTCTTCTGAATTTTACTAACTATTTTAGATGATAGGCAAAAAACTGGTCCGTACTAACCGATGATTTTAAACCCGAAAGACACTCGGAAAACTGAATTATTCCTAGTCTAGGTTACATTTTTTCTGATGAAAAAAGGGTTATGCAGTCATCATCTAAAAAATTATCTCCGATTCCCGTTTGTATTTTCCTATTACAAGGAAAGAACTAAAAGAAAGGAGTTGATCTAGTATTCGAGATTTCATACTTCAACGCTCCAACAATGAGAGGATATGCATATAGAAGGTTACATAAAGAAGAAAAATGTATACCAAGGTCATAGTTTAGTCTAGATCAAAAACTTGAAAAGTTTTCAGAGGAGTTTAAACTCGCAAAAAGGATGCAAGATATTCCAACGAGCTTCTAGGTTAAGGCCATAAATTTAGTCGCGGGAAAGTAGACCCAAATTTGTAAACCCGCTACAATGAAAACAATTATGAATATGTTGAATGAATAGTTAAGAAAATTATGTACAAAATTTATTTGAAAGCTTAAAGCATAAAACTTCCTCAAGTTATTTTTCTTTTCATGTCTACTTCATGTTTCATATATTTGCACCAATATAAAGATGAGATGTCATCTTCATTAGTGTCGTTTGTATAAAAGTACCCTCTTTTATAAAAATCCATGTATATCGAAGTCACATTTTATTAAAGCATTTTAAGTGCAAGTAAAAGCTCAAATATTTAAAGGGCAAAAAGCATAAAATGCTGCAAAAGCAATAAAGATATTTATATATATTAATCCTAAATAACAAGGGTGATGTTTTTGTCATCTATCCCCAAAAATATAGGGGCAGGTAAAAAAAAAGCTTTCCAAAAACCTTCGAAAAAGTTGTTAAAAAGAAGCTACACAGGGGAGTTCCAAGTAAAAGCTAACAAAAGAGAAAAGCTAAGGATCATTATCAATGGGAGAAGAGGGATCAACTTGAGGAGAAGAGGCTTGAACATCAGCTCCGCCAGGAACACGTCCATCTCCATCACCCTTAGAACCTTCGTCTTCAGGTGCAGAAAAGCTTTGACGTTGCTGAGTTTGATCAAGTGCTTCTTTGACCCTAACAATCTCAGCATCAGGGTCAAAACCTTCCTGGCTCGCTTCAATTAAAGTCTCAAAGCGAGTGTTCAGAAAAGCCCATCTGACATCCAGTAATAACATATCCTCGAGGGCCTCGTAGTCTCTCTCCCACTGATCAATTTTGGCTCTCAACTCTTCTTTTTCTACTTCCGAGGCTTCGTAAGCAGTCTTCAAAGGATCAAAGGAACTTTCCAAGAACTGAATTTTATTTGTAGAGGTACATATATCTTTCTGAGCTTGGGTAAGTGTTTGAACCAATTCACCTGCGTAAACCTCTTTTTGATTAAGGAGTTCTTTCAAACTCCTTATCTCTTTAGTAGCCTTGCAAAGTTGTTCAGAAAAAAGGATTCCAGTCTATCGTTATCTTTCTTGACCTGACTGGAAGAAGCTTTTTCAACAACTAACTCACCGAAAGTCATTCTCATTTGTCATTCCAAAGCACTTTTCTCTTCTGCAAGAATGTCATTTTCCATTTGGAAGACTTTCAAATTATTCTATCTAGTTGTCATCCTCGGTACGCAATTCACTTGTCTGCTGGTCAGTCTGAGAGACTCTTTTCATAAGCTCCGTACCAATCAAATTAATCTACAAAAAAAGAGGAAGGACAAAAAGAGTTACGAATGAGGAAAATAAAGGAAGGAAATGTAAGGAAACTAATACCTTCAGAGAAGAATGAACAATGTCATTTATTAAAGTCAATGAACTATGACTTTCTAATTTTTGCTTCTCCACGGGACCTAGCAATGGCTTCAGCCACACATCAACTTGACCAAATTTCCTCAATAAATTTTCACCCTCAGGAACCTCAATTACAATTTTTTTCATTTCCCTCCTGCTGCTAGAAGGCCCAACTTCTACATGAGAAGCAACAACGGGGTTAACAAATGGAGTAACATCAGGCAAGACATAAGAGGGTTAACATTAGATGACACTAGAAGGGAAGTAAGAGGAAATTCTTCAAAATAGGTATGAAGCCTTATTCACCCTCAAATCCATGGGCAAACAACCTTTCAATAGGACTTTATGGGGGATTAACTGCATCTTTACCAGAAATTTCCAGAGGAGTATTTTCTGGCTCATCAACAAGTCTGAAAGGAATTGAACTCGAGGGAGGATCATGAGAAGTAGGGGTTTCATCGTTAGAGATCACGCGTCTCCTGACATGTGACCTTCTTACCAAATAACCTTCATCTACTTCCTCTTCATTATCAGACCCACGAGCTTCACCAGTTTTCCTCTTGGAGGAAGAAGTGCCTAAAGTTTGTTCCTAAGCAAGGCTTACAAAAATCCTCGTTGATGTAACAGATACGGGACTGATGCCACAAATAGCAAACCCTAATAAACAAAGGGATGATGAAAAATTTACATATGAACAAGTGAAAGAAGAAGAAGAACTACGAAGGTGAAGGGTACCGTGCGTCTTCACTTTCAAACCAATCTTTTGAGAAAGAAATTTCCATGATCTTTTGTCCATAGGAGCATCAGCCAACATCTTTTCTATCCAAGTACGAAAGTTGAGAATTTCTTCAAAAAATTTCATAGTTGATGGAAATATGGGTATATGATTACATGAAGGAATTCAAGGTATAAAAAAAACTTACGTTCAAAGTTCCATTTCTCTGAAAAAGGCATGTTCTCTTCACCCACTAACCCACTAGTAGGGGCAGAAATAAAACGGGCATACCAGCCATGGCCCCGATCATCCTCGGGGCTAACTAACACTCTTTTACTTCTAGCCACGAGGGAAAATACTCTTTCACGAAACAACTTGGGGGAGTAAAGATGAAATAAGTGACAAAAAGTAAAAGGGGCGGAGACCAGATTCGACAAATAACGAAGGCATGCTACCATCCTCCACACGATGGGACCAATGGACAAGACACACATTAAAGTAGCAAAAAAATTCAATGATCACTAGATCAATTGAAGGCTTAAAAACTAAAGTGAAAGGGTAGGTATAAACAAAATACAAATTGGCATAGTAAATTCTTTGATTAGCACCAGAGGTTAAGACTGGAAAATCTGATTTCCAATGGCATTCTCGTCGAACTAAAGAAAGAAGGCCAGTAGTGAAAACTTGGATAAAGTTCAGCATAGTTAAGACTGTAGAAGAGACTTGATTTCTCATGGTATCATCTGACACAAAAGAAAATTCTTGAGGAACAATATCAGCAACCGTAGTCTCCCGCACAGGTTCATTTAGGTCCCTATTTCTAGAAGAGGATTTAGGGCTCAAAGGAGCCTTAGATTTAGAAGAAGGTGGTCTGACAGAACCACTTTGAGAATAGGAACCACGAGTAGATAACAAACTAATGCTACTAAGTCTACCACCTCTCCTACTTCTAGTAGGGGAAGTAGAGGGAGCAAGTTCGTCAATGATCACAACTTTGTGAGGGTCTGGTGTTGACGAAAACATGTTTGACAAAGAAAATGAAGAGAAAAGGTACCAAGAAGGAATAAGACAATGGATGCGAAAGTAAGAAGGTTTCAATAAATAAAAAAAGTACGAAGTATTTATAAGGAGATACAATCGTCGTTAAAAATTGGTCATTATGAAGCGTTATAATAGAACCATTACTTCATGACTGACGCAGCCGCAGAAAACCCTAAAAATGCTGAGAAGCTACAGATCCAATCATACAAATCCACATGGCATGTGCATTAAATGAATGTGATATATGTCGCATCGATTATGAAGAAGGCATAATGATACTCGAGAAATGATGCAAAGAATTCCCGCCAAAAAAAACTTATCACTTCCAGAATATTCAGTTGGAAATATTTAGAAAGTTGGGGGACTATCTGATCGAGGCCAACCCTACACCACTACAAAGTGGCAAGAGTGGTCGAAGCAGTTTTTACTCGAGATGGTCGGGGTCGAATCCACAGAGAGCTAGAATTAGTTGGGATTTGGATTCCTATCTGAACTAGCAAAGCGTAGTGCTCTTAATTGCACATCAAATCATAGTTGGTCTTCTGATTACTTTTATTTTTATGCTAATAAGATGATAAATTAAGCTAAGATTAAAATGCTTGAAAGGTTTTCTAAATGGTTAAAGAGGCACTAGGGAAGTGACTCTCTCCTAGGTGAATCCTTGATGAGATCCAAAGTCTAAGGCCAAGTTGTTATGTTAGGGATTACGATATAGCCAATGCACGGAACTACTCACTCTATACCTCTCAGTAGCTTGAGTGACTTTGCCATAATTGACTTTCTCAAGACCAATTGGGTGTCAAAATTGTGCAAGCAATTTAGGCTCAAGTTGGGTATTACTATCTCTAGGTTTAACCCGTTAATTGGGGCTATCAATCTCTTGATTACACCCCAATTCCTTGTTGGACTGATTTTCCCAGACTCAAACTCTCTTTCTCAAGAAGAGCCTAAGCCAAATAGGCACAAATTAGTGTTTGCAACCACTAATCCAACATGGAAAATACAAATCAGTCCAAATATCAAACACCCATAAACAATTAAGCCTTAAAACAAAAGACCCATCAAGTACCCACACTAGGGTTGAGCGACAACCCTAGCTAATGGGTCTAGCTACTCATAATAATGGAAGAAAACTGATAAATAAATGAAGAATAATTCATATAATTTGATTACAAGCTAATAATTGAAGATTCAATGATAAACCCACTATAAAATTACTCAAAATAGTTAAGAACATCTATTCACATGCTCAGCTAAAAGTCAGATTACAAAAGATGACCTAAAAATGTAAAAGGAAAGTACTTGTACTAGGTCGAATGTTTTGGACAAAAATACCCCTGATGAGGTATTGCGGTCCGCATAAAATGCACCACAAACCGCGATGAGGCTTCTTGTCTTGATTATACAATCTCTGAATCTGGCCATCGCGGGCCGCATAAAATGCACCGCAACCGCAATGGCTTGATTGCGGTCCACATAAAATGCTCCGCGGACCGCATTGGTTTCAATTGTCCAAATTTCTAACTCTCTGAACCTCCCTCTTTGTGGAATGCATAAAATGGATTGCGGTCACAAAGAGGCTTTTGTGGCTGCAAGAAAATCTATGCGGACCACACTGCTTTAAGCTTCAAATTTGCACCTCTCTAAATCCTCACCGCGGACCGCACTAATTGAATTGCGGCCGCGATGGGTCTGTTGCAGCTGTGCTTTGACTTGTTCTTGATACTTGTGCAAGTTTCACTTTTTTTGGAGCTACTTTTGACTAATTATCATCTTTTTGACCGAACCCTGCAAACAAGTACAACATGTAAGCCTTTGGGACTATTTTTTATACATTTTTAATCAAAACTCAAGTAAAAAAGAGTGTAAAATGAACTAGAATCCCTAGTTATCAACTCCCCCAAACTTAAGCTTTTGTTTGTCCTCAAGCAAACAAAATAAGTCCCACCCCTTGAAGAGTAAAACCAAGAAAATTTAGCTGACCTAAAGTGACCTCATCTAGCATCAATTAGGACTAACAATTGCCCTCAACTCAAATGACCCATTAACAACATTCATTCTTTTAAGCACCATGATTTTAGTGCGACACAAAAGCATCAAGAATTGACTCAACCCATCAAAGAAACTCTTTCTAAAACTTTGGCCATTATGAAACCCAAACTCATACATCCTCAAATCTCCCTAAGCAAACCTCACTTTCAAATTGTAACACTCAGAATGAGGATAGTGGACACACTCTCATCTCTCTCAAAGAAAGGTCACAAGTCCGACTCTAAGTACCATAAGCTTGCCTCTTATGTGAGTCACCACTAATGTAAGCTTCATTCAACTCATGATCATATAGGGCTTTTGTGGAGTCATAGTGAAGGCTTTTGGTTCAGGGTAGGAAATATTTGGTCTAGGTAGGTTTCGTCTTCCCTTAAGCACTTCGTTTGCTTTATTTTGGCACACATTCTCTTGACCTTTTAAGTCATTTACTTCTTTCTTAGGGGTTAGAGAGACCCACTGTCACTCTTTCTTGTTCATTGCAAACCTTTTTCTCCTTTTTAGGATTTCCACACCTTTCATCACTTTACTTTAATTTAATACCTTCATTTCTTCTATATTGCTCATTCTTTTTGACTTTTTGATTTTCTTTCCTTTTTCATTGTCTTTCATTTTCTTCATTTTGTACCTTTTACCACTTTGTTGCATTCCTTGTCTTTCCCCCTAAACTTATATTTTTTCCATGTGCTAAGGGAAGATTGGGTGCCAAGAGAGGGTCTTTTCAAAACGGGTAAAGGCTTGTATCATAGTTTTTAGTGGAAAAAGGGCTATGGCTCAAAAGGGTTGACTAGGGATATTATCATTGGTAGGCTATGGAAGTTTTCAAGATATCATTCGGATCAAGGAGATCCTATAATCACTTCTCAAGTCAAATTACACTTAGGATTTTGCCTAGACAAACATTGAGGGAAAGTTCTAGACTAATGGCACGAGACTTAGACTTGCAATTCAAATTCTCACCACACAAGCTATAGGATTGCTAAATAAATAGAGTCGAGGTCCCAAAATGACCTTATATAAGATTTGAGCAACACAATGGTCCCGAAAAACCACTTGATAATTATCGGCCAACACAAGAGTCTCAAGGTTACAACTTTCACCATCCTATACACAACAATTTGTTTTTGACCATAGGATCAAAGGCAAATGTGTTAGGACCAAGTGAAGCTTTGCTTGAGGCACCACTACTCACTAGCTACTATTTACAAAAAAAGAAAAAGAAAACAAACTCAAACCCTTAAGAAGGTTGTCATGCCATCCATCATCGGGAAGAGCCACACGGTTCACACAAATTCCACATTTAGAAATAACCATGGATTAAGAAAATTAAAGGCTTATTGCACGCAAAAACTAAAAATAAGAAGCTATCAAAATGAAATAAGAAGCTAGTAAAGAGGAAAAAAATGCGAAAAGTAAAATGAATATGTATAAGTGGGGATTTAGTCAAATATACATAAGGAGGAATGAATATATACATCAGAAAGTAACTTTATATACAGACCAAAGTTGCAAAAGTATGAAAAGTGAACTAAAATGGTAAAATTATGTACTTACAAAAGTGAAAATCGAAGCATAAAAAGAAAGTTGTGTCATATATACAATACCAAATATGGCTACCCCCTCAAATGAAAGCTAGCATTGTCCTCAATGCTAACTAACCAAAAATAGCTTAAACAAAAAGATAGAGAGTACAGAAAACTCCCTATTGACCCTCCGTTTGCATAGGATCATGAGCCTGGGTCCCTGGGTCCTCGGACTGCTCGGAATCCTGTAATTGGGTCCCTGTAACTGGTGTCTATACTGGGACCTGGTCCTTTGCTGGAACCTGGGGCTGGCTAGACGAGCCTTCCTGAGGCTTCGCTAACTCTATCACTACATCATTAACATGGGGAATCACCCTCTTTCTCTTTACAGGCCTCTCCAACTCCTGCTTAGGCTGGACTGCCGGAGTCGGATCCTGCAATAGTAGCTCAAATGGCAATTGATCATCAGCCTTCATTCTCTCCACCTCTACTCTTAACTCCTTCACTGACTCCTTTGATGCACGAGTCTTTCTCAACTTCTTTATTTCCTTTGCTAGCTCCTTCATTTCTTTCCTATGAGTACCTACAACATCCAGTATCAACTGCTGGTTCTCTAGGAGCTTCTTCTGGTTGTCCAGAAGCTCCTTGAGAGTATCCTCCACTGACTGTGGAACCTGTGGCTGAGGGGGTACAGACTGGGCTTCCACCGAGGTGGAAAGCACATGCAACTTAGAACTGGCTGCGTGCATCCAGTTGTTGATACTAGCAAGGGTCTAGCTCAAGCGGTAGGCAGTCAGTGTGTAGGTCTAAGATGAGGGGACATCTGGGGCAGTGGTAGTAATGGGTCCCTGGGCCATGTCTGGGGTAGCTGAAGAAGGCTGAGTAGGAGATACTACTACTACTACTATTACTACTACTGGCTCTTCAGATTGGCCAGTAGAAGTAGTGGATTTGCCTTTCGGATATTTGCCTTTATGGTTGTCATCAATCTGTAGGATGTACCATGAAAAAGGTGCCTTTGGCTTCACCTTCACATCAAACCTCCACTTATCCACTTCCAAGTCATCAAAGTATATAGTTAGGAAATTTGGGAAGGGATGTTACCTATCTCCTTCATTGACCACTCGTGTGATCACCCTAGACATCACATTCCCGATGTTGATCGGGTACCCCGCCATGATAGAAGCCACCAATATTGCCTGAGAGATAGGCAGAGATTTCTCATGAGTAATGGGATACAACCTGCTTCACATGAGTGTCTCCCAACCCTTTACTTTGAAGTTCAGAGTCATCCTCAAAATTTTGACTCCTGCTGTCAACCATGCTGCAGTGGTGCCTGGGAGTTCCAGGTACTCTGCTAACCACGGACGCACATCCTCACCCAATTCTACCTTTTTTAAGTTCAATGTTTCATCCTCTTCCAGAAAGCCCAGGTAGTCATTGGTTGTCTTCCCATCAAACTTCACTGTCAAGTTCCGCATCTTAGTCACTGTAGTGCCCTTTTTGATGTGTGCAACATTCATGTAGAACTCATTGACTAAGTGCTCATTGGCATCCTCAACTTGGCCTATGAAATAGTCCCAGTGTGCTCTCTCTCTGAACTGCCTCAACACATTGGGGTTGTGAGGCAAAAGGTCCTTTGTAATAAATTTTTGCTCAGGTATCAACTTCCTCTAGGGCCACCATTCTTTGAACTTGTGGTAGGCCAATTCACTCATAAACCTATCTTGCCATACTTTCGGTTTTCTGGTTCTAGAAGCCCCTTATACTTGGGGCTCACCCCCTTCTTGTTCTTCTTCTATTGGATCCTCACCCAGTGTTAAAGCTGTACGTGAGGTGGATGAGGCACTGTCACCAATCTCAACTGATCCCTCAAACGACTCAGAAGAAATAGCAACTGAAGCTTGAGCAGTGGGAGTGCCTGGAGGTGTATCTCTCAATCTAGGCCTTTTCGGCCAGTCAGAATTATACTCTGGCACTGAATCGGAGTCAGATGCCTCCCGGGAGGGCTTATACTCACTTCCCGAATGGGAAGCAACTCTATCTGCATCCCTTATTGACTTTCTGGTTTCCTTGATTGCTTTCCGGACTTGTGGGGTCAATCTGATCATGCCTTGTCCACTACCCTGGGAGGACTCTCCTTTTCCCTTTTGTTTTTCACCACTGCCTCGTGATTTAACCATTATCTGCAATGAGAATTTACTCTGTTATTGTTAGTATCATAGTACCATATGAAGCAGTGAAGATTATGATTGCATACAGTTGATAATGTAAAGCAGAACTGTAGACTGCGGTCCACAAAAAATGAAGTGCGATTGCAAAGAGTCCACCTCGTATCGCACAAAATGGCATCGCGGTCCGCATTGAGGTGGGGGCCAGACTACACACCCTTTGATTGTAGGCACCACGGACCCCACAAAATGGTCTACGGCTGTGGTAAGGCACCGCAGACTGCACAAAATCGACCATGACCGCGGTCCTTAATTTCTGACTTTCTGAAGTTAAATCATCGCGGTCCACACAAAATGGCATTGTGGACCGCAATAAATCCACCGCGGACCGCGGTAAGGCACAAGCAGCGATACCAACCTAGGGTTTCAATTTTTCTTCACATTTTTACTTAATTTGCACATATCATTAATCCACTAGGTGTTTAATCATTTTCCTTAACTAATTGATCCTAATTTAACATCATTATGTAAATCTACACTATAATTTAAAGAAAAGAGAAGAGAAAAAAGTACAACTACTAAGTAAAATAAAATTAAATAAGGTTAAAAAAACAAGAAAAGATTAAAATTACTAGTAATGAGATGCAACAGAGATGATTTAGAAATAGAGTTTGAATTTTTTGCTGTTAGGGCTTGGATAAACAGTACTTTTAACTATTGAGTGAGCAAAGAGCGAAAAGGGTAAATGAAGCTCTGAGGTCCTATTTATAGAAAATGACCTTAGGACCCACTATACCTACCCCACCGCGGACCGCGGTACTCAAGAACATGAAGCATTGGGGAGCCATCCACTGTGGACCGCAAGAAATGCTCTGCGGCCGCAATGGTCCACCGCGGACCGCACAAAATGCATTGTGTCCGCGGTGGCAAACTTCAGAGAACCCCATTCTTTACCAATCAACATTGCGGACCGCGTTGATTTGTTGCCCCCGCACTAAGGCCTTTGCGGCCGCAGTGCAAACTTCAGAGAGCACATTTTTCCCAACTTGGTCCTGCATTGCATCAAAACAATCCTAGACACATCTCACAACCAGTTAGTCTAAAAGCAAATCCTACACTAAAGAAAATCAAAGAAAAACAAAAAGAAATACACATGGGTTGCCTCCCAAGAAGCGCCAGATTTAACATCGCGACACAACGCAGGTTACCATTAAATCACTTTAGATGGATCATTTCCACCACGTGGCTGTCATCAATCTTGCCAAGATAGTGCTTGACTTTGTTCTCATTAACTCCGAAGACCTCTCCATTTTTGTTTTTCAAGTCAAGTGTACCAAACAGAGTCATAAGCACCACTTCAAAAGGTCCACACCATTTTGACTTAAGCTTTCTCGGAAACAGACGTAACTGACAATTGAACAAAAGAACCAAATCACCCACTTTGAACTCCTTGCTACGAGCATACTTGTCATGAAGGTACTTCATCTTGTCCTTGTACAAGGACGAACTGGAGTAGGCATGGAATCAGAATTCATCAAGTTCATTAAGTTGTTCCACACGAAGATTTACTGCCACATCCCATTCAAGATTCATCTTCCTCAAATACCACATGACCTTGTGCTCTAACTCAACCGGTAGATGGAAAGCTTTCCCAAAGACCAACCGGTACAAAGACATACCAATCAGAGTCTTGTAAGCAGTCCTATAAACCCATAGAGCACCATCCAATTTCTTTGACCAATCGGTCCTATTCGCATTGACCGTCTTTGACAATATACTCTTGATTTCCCTATTTAAGACTTCAAATTGTCCACTCGCCTGAGGATGATAAGGAGTAGAAACTTTATGATTGACTCCATACTTTGCAAGCAAAGTGTCAAAAGCTCTATTACAAAAATGAGCCCCCCATCACTTATGATTGCATGAGGAGTGCCAAACCTAGTAAAAATGCTCTTCTTGAGAAATGCAACAATACCCCGGGCCTCATTGTTGGGTAAAGCCACGACCTCAACCCACTTTGAAACATAGTCAACTGCCACAAGAATGTATGTGGTCCCACATGAGCTAACAAATGGGCCCATAAAATCAATGCCCCGTGCATCAAAAATGTCAACTTCAAGAATAGTATTGAGAGGCATCTCATCTTTTTTGGAAATTCCGCCCGCTCTTTGACATTCGTCACACCTCTTCACAAGTTCACTTGCATCTTTATACAAAGTTGGCCAATAAAACTCACAACTAAGAACCTTCGAAGCTGTCCTCACCCCACCGTGATGGCCACCATAGGGAGAAGAATGGAAAGCCTCTAAGATACTCAATTGCTCCTCCTCTGGGACACACCTTCGGATCACTCCGTTAGTGCAAATCTAGAACAAGTATGGCTCATACCAATAGAAATCCAAACTATCCTACTTGAGCTTCTTTCTCTGGTCAGAAGAGAGCTCACACGAGATATACCAGTCACAAAGAAATTAGCAACGTCCGCAAACCATGGCATACCATTCATCGAAACAGAAAGTAGTTTCTCATTGGGAAATGAATCGTTGATCTCTAGGCCATCACAAGGCCTCCCCTCCTTCTCCAAGCGGGACAAGTGGTCCGCCACTTGGTTTTCACTACCTTTCCCATCCACAATTTCCAAATCAAACTCTTGAAGTAACAAGACCCATTGCATCGGCCTAGCTTTGGAATCTTTCTTCGTCATCAAGTACCGAAGAGCGGTATGATCGGTATGCACTATGACTTTGGTGCCCATGAGATACAGTCAAAATTTTCCATTGTGAACACAATAGTCAAAAGCTCTTTTTCAGTCACCATGTAGTTCATTTGGGCATCATTAATTGTCTTGCTTGCTTAGTATACAAGATGAAACATTTTATTCACTCTTTGAATTAAAACTACCCCAACCGCAACATCACTCGCATCGCACATGAGCTCAAAAGGCAAGCTCCAACAGGGTGCGGTAATTATAATAGTGGCGGTCAACTTGTGCTTGAGATGTTCAAACGCTTGCATATATCTCTTATCGGACACGAACTTAACATCCTTTTCCAAAAGCTTGCACAATGGATTTACTACCTTCGAAATTTTTTTGATAAATCTCTGGTAGAATACCGCATGCCCAAGAAAACTTCTAAACCCCCTGACAGGAGTAGGGGGTGGAAGCCTTGAAATCACCTCTATTTTAGATTTGTCCACCTCTATGCCATGTTTTGAAATTTTATGGCCAAGGACTATGCCCTCCTCAACCATGAAGTGGGATTTCTCCCAATTGAGCACAAGATTGGTTTCTTCACATCGAGCCAACATCCTATCAAGATTCTTCAAGCATTCATCAAATGAGTCTCCCAAAACACTAAAGTCGTCCATGAACGCCTCCAAAATATCTTCCACCATGTAGGTAAAAATGGCCATCATGCACCGCTGGAATATTGCCGGTGCATTACACAACCCAAAAGGCATCCTAGAAAAGGCAAAAGTGTCATATGGACAAGTGAAAGTGGTCTTCTCCTAATCTTTCGGAGCAATCAAGATTTGGTTGTACCTAGAATACCCATCCAAGAAACAATAGAAGGCACGACCCGCAAGTCTGTCTAGCATCTGATCAAGAAAAGGTAATGGAAAGTGATCCTTGCGGGTCACCTTGTTCAACTTGCGGTAATCCATGCACACCCTCCATCTAGTGACTGTCCTTGTGGGAATTAGTTCATTTTAAACATTGGTCACCACGATCATACCACCCTTATTCGGCACACATTGTACCGGAGAAGTCCAAGAGCTATTAGATATGGGGTACACAACCCCGTTATCTAACCATTTGATCACCTCCTTTTTCATAACTCCTTGCATTGCCTCGTTCAACCTATTTTGATGTTCCAAGGAGGGCTTTGCATCATCTTCCAGAATAATCTTGTGCATGCAAAAGGCAGGGCATATCCCCCGAATATCCGCTAATGTCCGTCCAATTGCCTTCTTCCGCTTTTGGAGCACCGCTAATGTGGCATCAACTTGCATGTTAGTAAGACAAAAGGAAAGAATGCAAAGTTGAACTAGAGCCTAAGAATTCATACCTGAGGTGCGGAGGCAACGACTTTAACTCCAACACCGGAGGTTCCTCGATTAAGGGCATTGTTGATAGAGTCTTCCTATTCTCAAGATCCAAAGAGAGTTTCCTAGGCTCATAAGAGTAAGAGCCCATTCCATGTAAAGCATTGACACACTCCACACAGCCTTCATCCTCATTTACATCAAGATTCAACAAAACCGGCTATAGAGGGTTCTCCACATTGATAATTGCACTAGTATCATCAATTATCACTACTATGACAAGATCCATAAATGAGCACACTTCAGTACAGTTGGGTTGATTCATTGACTTACACACATGAAAGACCACTTTTTCATCACCCACTCGTAAAGTGAGTTCCCCTGCTTTCACATCAACTAAGGCCTTTCCAGTTGCAAGGAAAGGTCTTCCCAAGATTATAGAAACCTCAAAATCGACCTTGCAGTCAAGAATCACAAAATCCACCTGCAAGATAAATTTGTCCACTCGGACAAGAACATCATCAATAATACCCAATGGTCTCTTCATTGATCTATCCACCATTTGCAATCTCATAGAAGTCAGCCTCAGTTGTCCAATACCCAAAGTCTTAAAAACTGAGTAGGCCATCAAGTTGATACTTGCCCCCAAATCACATAGAGCTTTAGCAAAGTCTGGACTCCCAATGGTGCACGAAATGGTGAAAGCACCGGGGTATTCTAGCTTTGGAGCCATTGAATGCACTATTGCACTCACTTGGTGGATCATCTTGATAGTTTCACAATCCATGGATCTTTTCTTCGTTACCAAGTCTTCCATGAATTTAGCATAACCCGAAATTTGTTCTAGAGCCTCTACCAAAGGCACATTAATGGATAAGCTCTTCATCATGTCAATGAATTTCTTAAACTGATTCTCATTTTTCTACTTTGCTAGCCTTTGAGGATAAGGTGGAGGTGGCCTAGGAAAATGTGCCTTGGCTTTAGGCACGACCATTTCTTGCATGTATATTATATGTTCCCTAGACAGGTTCACATCATTTTATGTTTCCACCTCGGTATCTTTGATATCAATCCTCACTTATTCATTCAAGTTCTCATCAATCACATTCTCAACCACCAAAGGGACCTCATTTTCTTGCAACACAACTTCATCACCCGAAATTGCTTGTTGATTGGAGGCATTCACATCTCCGCCTTGTCCACTCCTTGTAGTTACCGCCATTGTATTCCCAATATTGTTCCTACCCTTCGGGTTGACTACCGTATCACTAGGTAGAGCCCCCCTAGGGCGAGTGTTCAAGTATTGTGAGATTTGTCCTAACTGAACCTCCAAGTTTCTATTTGAAGTATTTTGGGAAGCCAGCCGGGCATCCGAGTCAGCATTCTTATTCATTAGCTGTTCGAACATCATTTCTATTCTCCTCATGTCATTGTTGGATGAATTACGACCTTGGGATGGAAATGGGGGTGGGTTGTTCAGTTGTTGATACATTGGGGGCCTTTAAAAGCCTTGCCCCCGATTTCCTTGATTGTTATTATTCCAACTACCCTGATTGTTGTTTCCACCCCAGTTGTCGTTGTTATTACCCCAGTTACCCTAATTTTTTTGACTATTGCTCTGGTTGCCCCAATTAGGATTTTGGTTGTTGTTCCCCCAATTATTGTTCCCTTGCTGCTGATTTCCCCAATTGCCTTGGGGTATCCATTGTTGTTGGTTTGAAGAATTGCCCTTTTGGCCTTGATAATTGTTCACGTATTGCACTTCTTTATTCTGTTCTTCATACCTATCATCTTGAAACCCACCACTATCTTGGTTGTATTGATTCGAATTTCCTTGGTTTTGTTGCACTCTTTGTCTTCTTTTGTTCACTAACATGTTGACACCCTCCATAGAATTCACTTGTCGTGGAGCTTGAACTTGTTGTAACTATGACTTTGCTAGCTGGTTCATAGTTGTTTTTTGTTCTGAAATTGCCTGCCCATGATCATGGAGTTCTTTGTGCAAGTGAATGACCGTGGGGTCACCCTATGGCACATTTGCTCTACTTTGCCAAACGGAAGAAGTGTCTGCCATCTCATCCAATATCTCACAAGCTTGATCATATGGTGTGTTCATGAAGTTGCCCCCAGCTAGTTGCTTCAGTATGCACTGATTTGTTGTGTTAATGCCTCGGTAGAATATCTGTTGTACCATTGCCTCAGTCATATCATTGTTCGGGCATTCTTTCACCATGGTCCCATATTTCATGTAGTGGTTCGTTGGGATCTTGTTTGAAGGCTAAGATTTCATCCCTAATGGTTTCCATGTGACCCGGCGAGAAATATTTTGCAATGAATTCCGCAAACTCATCTCATGTATGGATGGAATGGTTGGGGAGTCTCTCAAGCCAATCTAATGCCTTCCCTCGAAGAGAGAAAGGGAATAATCTCAACTGCAAGGTATCCTCGGACACGTTCGTTTGCTTGCTACCCCAACATGAATCAACAAACCCTTTAAGGTGCTTATAGTCATTTTGATCGAGAGCACCTGTGAAATATCCTCGCTGCTCCAACAAAGTCAGCATCACATTGGTAATTTGAAAATTGCTTTTCCGGATTCGGGGAGGGACAATTGCACTCACATATCCTTGGTTGGGAAGCACTCGAGGGGCCACTCTTGGAGGTGGCGGAGGAGGGTCTGGAATATTTTCATTGGCATTAGCCTGGAGGCCTCTCCATTGTCCTTGAGGTACAAGGGGCACCTCATCATTTCCGATATCATCAACCTCCTCCACCGCGATCACATTTCCAAGAGGGTCATTGTTGTTGTTTGCCACTATTTTGTACCTGAATTGGTGTCACACAAAGATTATTAACACAGAAGGAAAGACAAATAATACACAAAACTATTTAGATAGATAGACAAAACCATTAGCTCCCCGGCAACGGCGCCAAAAAGTGATCGAGGCCAACCCTATACCACTACAAAGTGGCAAGAGTGGTCGAAGCAGATTTTACCCGAGATGGTCAGGATCCTAATCCACAGGAAGCTAGAATTGGTTGGGATTTGGATTCCTATCTAAACTAGCAATGCATAGCGCTTTTAATTGCACTTTCTATCATAGTTGGTCTTTTGATTACTTCTATTTTTATGCTAATAAGATGCTAAATTAAGCTAAGAGTAAAATGCTTAGATTTTCTAAATGGTTAAAAAGGCACTAGGGAAGTGACTCTCTCCTAGGTGAATACTTGAAGAGATCCAAAGTCTAAGGCCAAGTTGTTACGTTGGGGATTATGATATAGCCAATGCACGGAACTACTCACTCTACACCTCTCGGTAGCTTGAGTGACTTTGCCCTAATTGACTTTCTCAATATCAATTGGGTGTCAAAATTTTGCAAGCAATTTTGGCTCAAGTTGGGTATTACTATCTCTAGGTTTAACTCGTTAATTGGGGCTATAAATCTCTTGATTACACCCCAATTCCTTGTTGGACTGATTTTTCTAGACTCAAACTCTCTTCTAAAGAAGAGACTAAGCCAAATAAGCACAAATTAGTATTTGTAACCACTAATTCAACATGAAAAATACAAATTAGTCCAAATATCAAACACCCATAAATAATTAAGCCTTAAAACAAAAGACCCATCAAATACTCACACTAGAGTTGAGCCACAACCCTAGCGTGGTAACGGGCAATCAATATAATTAATCCAATTAATAAGTCCAAATTAAGTATGGGAACTGTTACAATTGTACGTTCCTATATAATAGTTGACATTTCATTTGTAAAGGGATCAACGAGTATTATTGAAATCCATACTACTTGTCACTACCCAAACCGATGGGCCACGACGGGTGCCCGAGTTCTACCTGTCGAACATCCTAAGCATGTGACTAAGATATAAACATGAATAACATCGGCTGAATTACGAGAATAACATACGTGAGAAAAACCTATCCAAAAGACATATACATATATGTGTGGAATACGTAGGGCGAGCCAACAAGGCTGCCAAAGACAACCATAATTCAAAAGTGGGAGCTGACAAGGCCATATACTATCCAACTATACATACTGTCTACATGCCTCTAATAGAATGTACAAACCTTATAAGGACGGGATTGGGACCCGTCATATCTATATATGTAGACAACCATATCGTACCAAAATAAAAAATAGCTCTGGATCAAATGGAGCACGCCAACTCTCGTTGATTAAGGATCCTGAGAAGGGGGACCGTTAGCTTATTTACCTGCACCTGCGGGCATGAAATGCAGGTCTTGGAAAATAGGACGTCAATACGAATAATGTAATGGGTATGTAAGGCATGAAAGTCAGTACATAAAAGACATAGATGAAACATGGAATAAAGAATTTCGCATGTAAGTCTAAATAATTTTGTAAATCCTAAAACATTTATAATGTCATGCACGTGCATATAAATATCGTATCATGTATAGGTATAGGTGTTCATAAAATCATCAAGCCTCTGAGGGCATCCCATCATATCATCTCGGCTACTGTGGGAAAAATCATCAACATATACCAGCTGATCAGGTGGTGGTACGTATATAACGTCGTAACCTTTTCCCATATACCATATACATATAATATATGCGTATATAACTCCATCTAGTCATGGGTCAATGTACATGTATAAATGAATAAAATACATAAGAAATACGTTAATAATATTTTCTCGGAATGTTATAAAATTATTATACCTTTCAGATAACTTTATTAACTATGTATTTTTCTGAGACCCATGAACATAAGAGATAATGATAATTCATATGGAAAATCAAGAACATAGGCATCCGTAGTAATTCTATGAATAGAGTCGTTTATGAAAGTTGTGCATTTGCTCGTTTCGTTTGTATCATATGGATCATGCCAAAAAGAAAGGAATAGACTTAACATACCTGAGTCGATTCTCTTGACAATCCCTCTAACACACGTTAATTGCGACAAAACACGTGACAATAAGATCGTAGTAGGAAAAAATCCGTATGATATTCTTGAGGAAGATTATACCGTACTCTCTTAGAATTACAAATCCCACGTTTTTGTAATATTACTAAATCCCGTTTGAGTGAGAGTTAAGCAACTCACTTTGCTAATGAAATTTCCTTGTGCTGACGCCTTTCTTAGATGTAACATACCTTTATTTTAAATTAGAGAACGATTCTAAGTCTTGGTGGTATGGGCCTCACCTTTCAAGACTTGGTGTCACATTTCTTCCTTAAAATGTGACACCTTTCAATCCTTATTAAGAGTCATTCGATGGGAAGGGGATGCTTGCCACGTTGGGGGGGGGGGAGGGGGTTTAAGTTATCCAAAATCTTTATTAAGCACCCATTAATCCTTAATTAATTTGTTAATTCTCCTTTTAATTAATAATTAATCAATTATTCACATATTTAAAAAGTTATCTCAAATTACTTAAATAACTACTTACTTACACATTTTATGTACTCTACTATCATGGTCATGATGAACCTTGTATGGCCTTGTCGGCCTATATTTTAAGTATATAATGGATCACATAGGCCTTGTAGGCATGTATGCCACATGTATGAGTTTCTATATCAGGTTGGTTCGTTCTATATCGGATATTCCCTCATGTTTACTTTGATTATCTCATGACGCCCCTCCTGGCCCACTTACCTATGATTATGTAATAAGAAAGATACGTTACATTGGTACTCGATTGAGTAAGGTACCGGGTGCCCGTCGCGGCCTATCATTTTGGGGTCGTGACACTGCTATTCTTTATTTAATTTTCCAAGCTTTAATCCTTAATTTTTGGGAGTGATTATTAGTTCATTACTTATTTTCTCAGTCAATTATTTTCATTCTTTGATCCATTTCTTTTAAAATCATTGGAACAATGAAGTAAATCTTGGTTATCAGTAATCTAATTTTTTCTAGATATTGACTTTGACCGAGAATTCTTTTTTTGGTTAAACATTATTATTATTATTATTATTATTATTATTATAAATAAATGAAAGCATGAATGAATGAATGAATGAATGAATGAATGAATGAAGGAAGGGAAAAAAGTCGCAAAAAACAAAAAAATTCCACTTTCTCTACAATTGTTATGTTAATATGTAGCAATTAGTTACACTATAATATAGGAAAGTAGACCACTTTACAATTTAGTCTGATAGTCTTTAACCTTTTCCGATGTTCCAGTTTTTTATTTTCTCATTGCAGGTATTGAGATAATACAATGAGAATTAGTAAAATATTAAAAACGTGTTTAAAGAATATTTCAAGTAAAATAATGATCTTCATTCACAAAATATTAACTTTTGATTGAAAATGAAATTCATATCCAGCACAATAGCGTTTATAAATCAAGTATTAACACTTTTGACCAATTATGTTGTATGGAGCGCAGAGTGTTAGTCTGTGAAGAACTTTTATATTCAGAAGATGAAAACTGCAAGATGAGGATATTAAGGTAGATGTGTGGGCATAGCATATTAGATAAGATGAGAAATGAAGTTATTCGGCATAAGGTGAGAATGATCCTTGAGGAGGTTAAGATGCAAGAGTCGAGGTTGAGATGGTTCGGACATGTTAAGAGCAGAAGCATAAAAGTCCAGGTTACAAGGTGCGAGAGGTTAGAAGGTATCAGGAGGGGTAGAGGTAGGCCTAAAAAGTCTTGGGAAGAAGTAATTAGGCGGGACATGGCGCAACTAAAGCTGACTGCGGACACGACCCTAGATAGGAGGGTGTGGGGGCCGAAGATTAGGGTAGAAGGCTAGTAGGTAGTCGAGCGTTTCTCTTTGTCTTACTTAGTTCGCTAGCATTAGTGTTAGTATGATATCCTTTTATTCATAGATTGTTGTTATAGGAGTTTACTCCTTTCTTGGCTTCATTCTTATTTTTATCTTCTTGTTGTTCTTATTTGTTGCCATTACTTTTGTCCATCCTTTCTCCGGTCAAGGAACTATCGAATACGACCTCTCTGCCCTTCTAGGGTAGGGGTAAGACAACGTTCATCTTACCCCCGACTTCGCTTGTGGGAAATCACTAAAATTTGTTGTTATTGTTATTGCCATCATTATTGTTACTAACACTTTTGAAATACTTTTAGGGGCCTAATATTATTTTAAAAGTTAGAATAAATTGGAGAATTTATTCTAATTTTGAAAACCTCATCACTCTGTAAAAAGAAATCTTTAAAGAATATTGAAAAAAAATAGTAAGTGCTCCTACTAACATCTTTTCTATGTTCGGATCACATGGGAACAAGTACCAAGTAAATTTCATGAAAGAATAACAAGACCGAACAGAATATAGGATTACGTTCTTATTTGTTTATGGAAGTTACATATTACAAAAGTGGTATATATTAAGCTACAGTACACTTGATAAACTAGAACATGTATAAGTACGATTGAAATCGTATTTTACCTTTTTGGGGAGCCTATCCTGAATCGTCCGAAACTGAAATGATGCCATTTTAGATAAAAAAATATATTTTTATAATTAAAAAAAAGTTACATTTCTATATAAAATGCAGTATAATATTGTGTTTTACTTTAATAAAATGTTAGCCGTTAAAGTAAAACGCAATATTATACTGCATTATATTTAATTATTTGTTTTATTATAGGAAAACGCAGTATAGTCCTACGTTTAAGGAAAACATAGTATTATACTGCATTTTCCTTTAATAAAATATAGCTGCGTCTTCTTCCCCACGACAGAAGCAATCCCCATTTTTGAAAAACCCTCCCCCACCATTTTTGGTCCCCCCCAACACGCGATAAAAAAAATTCTTGGGCCCCACCCGTCACACAAAAAGTGAAGAGCCTAGGTCCCGCATACAACCCAAGCCTATTCCTTCTTTCGGGGTCAAAATTTTAAATTTTCGAAATTTTAAAAAACATAAATTGAGGTATTTCGATTTAGTTTATGTCGAAACTCGTAGGGCATATGCATATTTATTTTTTTGAATGTGTTTTCACGTTGATTTGTGTTATGTTTGCGATTAAATTTGTATGTTATTTTACCAGGATTAAATTATTAGTGTTTTCAAAAAATAGTTAAAACTTGAGAAATAATTTTTATTGTTAATGAAATTGTTCACAAATATCTTTTACTGTTTTATATGTAATTTCGTGAATATTATGTTCATATGTTTGTTGTTTTTATTTAGTTTAGATTATTTATTTGCTTAAAGAATAATGTCATTTTAGCGTAGTAAAATATAGAGCCTTTTAGCGTAGTAAAATATAGAACCTTTCAGCGTACAGTCTCTGTAGTTTAAGTATCTACTTATAAAATATACAGTCTTTTACAAAATTAATTATTTAATTTATAAAATAAACTTACAAAACTAATAAATTAATATATGTTGTCAAATTAAATATCGAGCGTGGAACTCATAGTTGTATACCCTGTCCAATTAAAAATTAATTAGTTAATTTATAAACTAACAAAATTCTAAAAATATTGAAATTGACACACAAAAGAATTAAGAATAGCTTGGTGCTACCGGACCTGAAATATCGAGCCTGGAACCCATAGCTAATTATTCTGTCAAATTAAATAATTAATTATTTAATTTATTAAACTAACAAAATTTAAAAATATTGAAACTGACACACATAATAATTAAGGATAACTTGCTGCTACTGGATCTCAAATATCGAGCCTGGAACCCATAGATAATTACTCTATCTAATTAAAAATTAATTATTGAATTTATAAAACTAACAAAATTTTAAAATATTGAAATTGACACACATAATAATTAAGGATAGCTTGGTGCTACTAGGCCTCAATATCGAGCCTGGAACCCATAGATAATTACTCTATCTAATTAAAAATTAATTATTGAATTTATTATAATACAAACACACAATTAATATTGTTTAAATTACAGTAGACGACATGGACTTGCCGCCTGTGCATCCTAGACCAGCCGCAGATCAGATATTAGTGTTACAGGGCGACCATAGGTCCGCCTATGTATGGGAGGGAGATCTATCGGATCAGACTCTCCGCGTTAGGAGACTAGACGACTTGTGCGACTTTTTGAGGAAGAGAGCTTTTCATGCCTGCGTAGTACATCGCCTGCGTGCTATAAGCTCCCTTAGGATTTTTTTGATTGGGTGGATGCAGCTCGACCGGTCTCTCATCACGGCGTTGATAGAGCGATGGCGATCGAAGACATACACTTTTCACCTGCCCACTGGAGAAGCCACCATCACGCTTCAGGATGTTCAGGTTTTGTAAGGGCTGCGTGTTGATGGACTGGCCGTTGTACTGCCCCAGTATATGAGAGCTATGATGCGTCCTCAGTATTTGGATTTGCTGAGGCGGTATACTGGTTTCAGACCACAGGGTGAGGCTGCCATTAGAGGGGGCAGTCGCATTGCTGTGACAACTATTAGAAAACATATGGAGGTATTGCACCCCGACAGTACGAGCGAGACAGAGGATCTCCATATGGATCGGTACACGAGGTTGGCACTGTTCCTTCTTTTTGGGGGTGTCTTGTTCCCGAACACTTCGGGAAATCTAGTGAGTCTGCGCTTTCTGCATCATCTGCAGCAGCTAGATGAGTTACCCCAGTACAGCTAGGGTGCTGCTGTTCTAGCACACATGTACAAGAGTATGTGCCGGGCTAGCATGGGCGCCCAGGTGGACATATATGGTTTTCTGCCGCTTCTACAGGTGACAACGTTTTCGAATACTCTGTTCATTACTTTGAATTCTATATAGTCAAAATGACTTTTAAATTTTACGTCAACCTTTTATCTTAGGTTTGGGCCTGGGAGCGGATCCTGCCGTTGCATCCACCTCTACCACCACTTAGAGTGGGGTGTAGCACCTCCGTTTCTCCCTCTAGCTGCGAGGTAGGTTCTCCGGCGTGGGAACTACAATGCAGATATGCGCATCATGATCTCCCCCTTGTCAGGGATGTGTTAGATATGTTGGTGGCCGGATAGGTAAATATGTACCTAAACTTACTTCTTATAAATTCACTTGTGTTGCGCATACTCACTTTTATATTATTATATGATAGTTCATCTGGATGCCATACAACGACGAGTTGCTAGCTGATCGACCCGATTATTGCTCGGTCGACCGACTGCTTTGGAGCACTTCCGTCTCGATAATGTGCCTCGATGTGGTGGAGCATCATGCCACAGAGCGTGTACTTCGCCTGTTTAACTGTCTCCAGACTATACCGAGGGAGCCTTCATGGGTAGCTACATATAATCAACGGGATGATTGTTCTAGGGTGGACATCGAATTTATAGGATGGCTAGAGGCGCAGGTCCATATTTGGGACCAGCGAGAGGACTTGATTCCGCCACTACCTTTACAAATCCATGAGGCGACTATTGAGCTCTATACGTCATGGTACCGCCGTCACACCCGACTAATGACCGGGAACCCCATTCTTGTACTTGGTAGTCGGTACAGAGCATACGCCAGAAGGCACGAGGCACTGGTATGTTTTTATGGGATTAGTCTTATAATTATGATATAGCGTTATATAATTAATATTTTAAATGTTGTGTAGAATATTGGGCATCATATGTTCTACCAGTTGGGACAAGAGATGCAACAACATGGCGACAATGCTGCAATCGTTGAGTATGGCTGGCGGGTGGAAGAGCTGGCTCTTTGGACCTTGTACTGAGAAAGAAAGGGCGCGAGGTTGGATCATGAGGCTGAGTATGCGGCGCCAGAGGAGCGCCATCGGGGTAGGCCTGTCCCAGAGGCAGGGGTCGGGCACGAGACAGGGATGCACCACGAGGAAGGGCTGTCCCACAAGGCAGGGGTGCCCCACGAGGCCGCGATGGATGGCGAGGAGGTGGTCCCTAGCAAGGGGGTGTTCAGGCACATGTCGACCAACCTGTTGAGGCTGGAGATGAGGATCTTGGAGATGATCAGCCAGGTTATTTCCCTCAACTAGACGAGCCTTCTAGTAGCATGTCGTCGTACAACCTTCAGTTGGATCTGCCAGCATTGCAGGTCACACTATCATATCAATTGTCGATCACGAGTACATTCGACAGAGATGTAGACCAGTTCTTTTCAGGCCTATCTACCGCAACTGAGGATCGGCCGACCCGATACATGGATGGCGAGCGCAGGTTGAGTTATGCCTCATCCCGGGCGGTTGATGCGGATCTACCACATGCGTAGGTATGTTTGTATTGTTGTAAAATTTCAAATTATTTTTCTTTTCCTTAATGATTTGCCATAAATTATTTTTAATTTTCTTATTAAGGCTTCATCCTATCCCATTACGGAGGCCACTGTATGCGATGATGAGGACACCACAGATGCTTATATTCAGGAGGCCGATGAGATTATGGTGAGAAATTTTTTTGACTTAACATGTACATTACTAATACACATTTTCATATGCTAAGCTTAGTAGTTGCTTTGTAGGTTGCTGACGGCCCGACGACCCCTTCTACGGCTTCCAGCTGTACTCTCCATGCTGCTGCGCCACATAAAGAGGCAACTTGATGCTGATGATCATGATAGTGTACCCAGGCGACAGGGGATGTGACTCAGGCTAGAGGTTGCACTAAAGCACACTGGCTGCAGAACTCATTGATTTATTTTTGTTTGTATTTTGTGCACATACTACATTATGTAAATGATGGCAAGAATTATTTTTTAACAATAATTTTATTTTAACAGTACAACACAAACACAAATATAGTAAACCTAACACAACACAAATAGTACAACTAATGAAAACACTTGACAAGGGAAACATAAAGATACACTACTACGCTCAACACGTACATGCCATTGTTTAGTCACAACCGCCTAGTATTCTCTGCTCCAACCACTAGATCTGGTCTTCCAATTTTTTCTTCTTTTTCCACCTCCTTGAGTTTCGCCTTCAACTCCTCAACTTCTTGTTTGTATTGTTTTTTCATATTCCCCCTGCTTTGTACAAAAATTATGAAGATGATACAACTTGTCTTTGTTGTATTTCTGCTCACATGGTTCATCAATCCATACCTCAAAGTTGCATGTAGGCCCATCGGGTTGCCTATAAAACTTGTTCATACACGCCCACTAGTGGTGTCCAGCTTCTTCCCAACAATCGTACATCATGGATTTTTTTTCCCGCACTCGCACCTTGGGACATAAAGGGGTTGTTGAGACATTTGTTAAAGAGAAACTTTGTTTTTGTGGAAATATTTGCTATTGGTTATTGTTAAGCACAGAAAATAACTAGAATGCGCCCGTTATTTATAGGAAAGATTTCATACAAAATGTAGTATTATACCACGCTTTACATATTAAATTTTTCTGAAACGAAATAACTTTTTTAGCTTTTTTCAGAACGACAAGACAATACAAAAAATGTAGTATTATACTACGCTTTACATATTAAATTTTTCTGAAACAAAATAGCTTTTTCGTAGTCGTTCAGCTTTTTTCAAAACGACAAGACAACTCACAAAACGTAGTATTATACTACGCTTTACATATTAATTTTTTTTGAAATAAAACAATTTTTTCGCAGTCATTCGGCTTTTTTTAAAATGACAAGACAAATCATAAAATGTAGTATTATACCTCACTTTATACATTAAATTTAAAGCAAGGCATGATAAAGGGTGTCTTGATTTTATAGGTTTTTTTTAAAAAATTTTTAGATTGGTCTTCTTTACTAACACCAAGAAGTTAAATATTTGAACAATCATATCAGCATCCCAATTCAAAAGGACATGTTAAAAAATAAGATATAACAAGATTGTGGAATATAATTTTATTTAATAGATATTATAACATACACAAGTACAGACACGTATTACAAAAACAACACGAAAACAAAAGACTAGGTGCATCCTTGATAGTTGGGTACATTCGACGAACTTGGACCAGGTGCTGGAATACCACCGCCACGCACACTAGCTGA
This sequence comes from Nicotiana glauca, assembly GCA_026770625.1. NCBI lineage: Eukaryota > Viridiplantae > Streptophyta > Magnoliopsida > Solanales > Solanaceae > Nicotiana > Nicotiana glauca. The sequence goes on from MU678067.1 coordinate 29,309, forward strand.
AGGACATTTACGACGGTCGTGTCCTGTTTGCGAGCAAATGCCATATTTACGCGCATAAACGGTGTCACCAACATCCATTTGGTTCTGTATACGCATTCTCTTTTGCACTTGCAGCTTGCGCAAATAGTCCTTGTTACACACCATCTTAAAATGTTCCGGCGGCCAATAATGCTCAGCACCCAATGGCTACAACTGTCCACTATACGTGTCTATAAATTAAACTCCAGGGCGCCAATTGTTAGATTTCACATGCTGGGTCTTTTACGAGTTGTGGTTGTCCGAGACTTGGTGGACTTATGGAAAGAGTTGAATAAGGCCTTTTGTGGACATCATTGTAGGACATGAGTTATTGACTTATTTTCCCCTTGCTGTGTTGTGACCTTAGAATTTGGACTGTGATTCTGCCGTCATTTCGTATCATCGTTTATTATATTCTTGTTGTTAATTATTGTGTTTATCCCTTATTGTGAATTGTAGCATTCTTGGTCATTCATGCAGTATTTACATATTTATATGTCGTTACCATTACCCCTATGATTATACTGTTTATTGACCGGTAGGTGCCTTGACTGTCCCTCGTCACTACTCTACCGAGGTTAGTCTTGATATTTACTGGGCACCGTCGTGATGTGCTCATGCTACTCTTCTGCACATTTTTGTTGTGCAGATACAGGTACTCCCGTTGAGTTCTGTCAGCCTTGGAAGGAGGCGTATCGGTTGAGACTTCAAGGTATATCTGCTACGTCCGCAGACCAAGGAGTCCTTTTCCAGCTTTTTTGTAATAAGTATAGTTCTTCCAGTATTTCTCTTTTGTATAGATATTATCGAGTCAGAGCCTCTTATGTATCCCTTAGCTTGTGATTTGTGAGTTTTCGGGTTTTGGAAGTTTGTTAGCTTCGAGAATTATTGTGGTATGTGCCGAGCGGCACCTTAAACACCATTTATTTTACCAGTTCAGTTTTATTTATTTTTCTTCCGCAAATTTTAATTTATCTTCCGCATTGTTAGGCTTACCTAGTCATAGAGACTAGGTGTCATCACGACATGTTTATGGAGTGTGAACTGGTGTCGTGACATATGATTATAGTAGTATGAATATATTCAACCTTCCTTTCATTTGTTGTCTCAATATGCCAACCACTTTGGCTTATACATTGGAAACTCAAGAAGTTCCTTTGGAGACTTAATACAATATCAATGTCATGAATAATTTTATCCATCCGGGTAATAATAAATTAGTTCTTCCGGAGCTCTTAATTGATTTTGTACTACAAGATCTTTTGTCACACCATTCATATGGTGAATGTCTCTTTAACAAAGAAAGTTATATTACAATAAATTGTAATGGTCAAAGTATCATAAGCAAAATTATTTCTTGCTTGAATTTTACCTTTAATAACCTTTTATGAGGCATGTCAAAATATTTTTGACGTACCGCATGTACGCGACCAATGACATATTTATGTAACCACATGGTAATATTTATTATCTTTCTTACTCTTAAACCTCCATTAAAGGTGAGTTATGGTATGTATCCAACACGTCTTTATTCATTACACACGTATTGCTACATTCACCTTCAGGAATGAGTCTGCATTCAAAATGTTTATCACTAGTGGCATTCTCTTCAAGGAATAGAGTATAATCATTGTGACGTACTTTATTATTTTTCCGTACCAATTTGATGGTAAACATTGCCTTCAACTTTTGAAGGATATATTGAGAACTCTTATTGTTCTCCTTTTTATAATTACTACCATAACGACGATTATTATTTCATTCCTTGCCACAACCATGCCAATTCATATAGTCATGGTAATTATATTGTCTTCTTTCATGCTCATCATCATTATAATCATCAATGCCTTACCCATAGAAAGGTAGGCCATAACATGTTGGGACTCAAACCCAGAATCTTATCATCATCATACATCGGGACTCAAATTCGATGTTTTACATTTATGGTGCGTTGGAACTTGAATCCATCGTCTTATCCTCCACCAATAGCGTGATAGACCATTTAAATAATTACCACTATATATATATATATATATATATATATATATATATATATATATATATATATATATATATATATATATATATATATCACAAATACCAATAAAAGAGAATGAAAAAGGCACCAACTCCCATTTTGGATTTCAAAGAGATTAACCAACGTGAGAAGCCAATTGTTATTTGTAAAAATACGTCAGCAATTACATAATAGACTTGTCAGGCGGATGGTCATGTTCAACAATGACATACTCAAATAGCTATGACCAACTGACATGTGTTTTGAGTATAATTGTAAAAGGCAGAACATGTCAACAATTAAGATTTTCATACTTTATGTTTAAGAATATCTAATATGCCTTCATGTTGAAAAATAAGTTTTTATGCAACGAAAGTATGAGAATGTAGTCTACTCAAGCCCTTTGCAAATTCAAACGGAATACACATCTGAACTTTGTTAGTTACGAAATAATATAGAGGATTGAAGGGACAAAATGCCTCTATAAGGATCAAGTAGGCTTATGCAACTAATTGTATAACTAAAATTATGTTCAAACTATCACAAGATCAGTATAAATAAGTATATTGCTTTGTCAAATACTTTGTACGATGATATATGATATGAACACGCACCTGGCCATAGAATTTTTATTGTAGTACTCTAGCTCGTGCTGATAACGTGTTATAAAATAAAAGTTGTATTGGAAAAAAATATATTTATATATATGGTGACGTGTCATGACACGTGGTATGGTCAATAAATTAAAGTTAACCACGATTCAAGAATTACAAAGCAGACACGAGTAAAGAAAAAGGAAGAGGCACGGGACAAGAGGATCAGCGCTCGTACCTGTCTAAGTTTATTTACATCCGAGCAATGAAAAGAATGAACCTGGCTATAGAAAAGGGTGCAAATACGGCATTTAATGAGTATTAAATGCTGAGTCTGTTAAGGAATATATACATTCAATGTAATGATTATGTCACGTAGCATTCAATGTCATTAATTACTCATAATAGCCTCATTATGATTTAGACATAACGGACATTCCCAAAGGAACCTATAAAAGGGAGATATGTAATCAGTTGAAGAACACAAGGCACTATTGAAATATACTCTGATTTACTAGCTTTCATACCTTACTATTCTCAAATTTCTTTCTTTATACATTTTTTCGATTATCAGTAACCCGTGTTCTTCTAAATTCTAGCTTTGACTAAAAATCTAATTTTTGGTTAAACAAATTGGTTCCGTTACCGGGAACCTGATAATCAATTATATCTCAACTTGATTTTCTTTGATGTATCAAATGTCGAACAATAATGACAACATCCAAGGAAACCAAGAAAATCAATTGAACCAACAACTTCAGGGAGATTTGTAAGATAATAATGCATTAGTTCCTTCTCCACAAGGTTCACCACGACGATCTCGTGAAGGAACTCCTGAAGAACAGAAGAACAAGTTCAATTTGAGAATGTTCAAACTATGGATGATGCTTTGCAAAAAATTATCACTACTCAGGTCAACAAAGCTCTGCAAGCTTTTGTTAGTCAATTACCTGCTGCTCCACCCACACCTACTCCAAATAACAATACTTTGGAGAATCCTAGTTCTGGACTAGTTAATTCAGGCAGCGGTGGAACCCCCAGTGAAACACAGGAGGGAGACCCAGGTAATCCAGTTAATTCTGATTTACAAAATCTAGTACTAACATTTCAGAAACGGCTTAAGGAGCAAAATGACCGCATAGAACAAATACCCGGAGTACCGCCCATGATCAAGGGAGTAGATATAGATAAATATTCTCAACAACCCTGGAAGCCAAGTGCTGCCCCTCTCCCAATTCCAAAGAAGTTCAAGATGCCTGATATTCCAAAGTATGATGGGACAACGGATCCACGAGATCACGTCACTGCATTTACAACAGGTGTCAAGGGCAATGATTTGACTAAGTAGGAGATTGAATCAGTCTTGGTCAAAAAAATCGGTGAAATACTCGCTAAAGGGGCACTAACATGGTATTCTCTTTTACCTGAAAATTTTATAAATTCTTTTGCCGAGCTTGCAGATTTATTTATCAAAGCACACTCGGGAGCTCAAAAAGTTGAAAAGAGAGTGGAATACATCTTCAAAATCAAGCAAGGAGATTCGGAGTTGCTTAGAGAATTTGTGGACATATTTCAACGGGAAAGAATGATGTTGCCACGAGTACCTGACAATTGGGCGATCATAGCCTTCGCCAGCAATTTGAATGAGAAAAGTTCAGAAGCTACGAGGCGACTCAAGGAAAGCCTTCGAGAATTTCCAGCAATAACGTGGAATGATGTCTACAACAGATACAGTACAAAGATGAGGATTGAAGAACATATTATTTTACGACATAAAATAGAAGAAAAAATAAGCTCAAGTAGAAAATGAAAAAAGATCTGGTAAAAGCAGGTACGAGCCATATATGGGACCCACGGGAAGAGACTCACGATCGAAGCAAGATAATCAGAGGTACGATCACAGGTCGAGGAATAAGGAATCAGGCTCGACTTCAAGATTTGGGAATGATCAGAACACACGCGGGTCACGAGATGCTGATGGAAGCCTAAAGGCAAGGTTTGGTGGTTACAATTTCAACGTAAACACCTCTGAACTTGTAGCTGTTTTAAGAAGCATGGGAGATAAGGTACGATGGACAAAGGAGATGAGATCAAATCCAAATAGACGAGACCTTGATCATTGGTGTGAATTCCACAACGACCACGGGCATAAAACAGCAGATTACAGATTACTGCAGGGTGAGGTTGATCATTTGTTAAAACAAGGTTATCTCACTGAGCTATTCAGTGAAAAAGGTAAACAGGCATACATAAGAACAGGCAGGAGCCTCCAAAACTACCCTCGCACAAAAGAACCGTCAATATTATAAATGGGGGTGAAGATATCAATGGAATCTCATATACTGCAGCTAATAAGATCTTCAAGATAACAATCACTCATGAGAAGCGGCACGACAAGTCTTGGAGGAAGAAAGTATTACCTTTGATGATGCAGATGCAGATGGCATATTATTTCCACATAACGACGCACCGGTAATATCTTTACTTGTACATGACACTAACGTAAAACGAGTTTTGATTGATCCAGGCAGTTCTGTAGACATTATTTTGATACGAGTATTGCGCGAGATGCAAGCAGAAGAAAAATTGGTTCCAAAAGCGCATACTTTGTTGGGATTTGACAACTCTAGTGTTGTAACGAAAGGAGAGGCAATACTTACTATATTTGCAGAAGGTGTTGTCAAAGATACCAAATTTCAGGTCGTAGATATGGAAATGGCTTACAACATGATTCTTGGGAGGCCATGGATCCATGACATGAATGTTGTACCACCAACCTTACATCAAGTTATTAAATTTCCATCTCCATGGGGAGTATGCCAAATCAGAGGAGATCAACAAACATCTAGAAGCATCAATTCCGTTGCGAATTCAACTGCTAAGGGAGAAGACAAATAGCAATTACAGAATTCAGGTGGGGGTAACATGGTGTTAACATCAACTGAACAAGGGGCAAACAGATGTGGATTCAAGACCTGATACCATTCAGAGAAAAACAAGAACATCAAAACAACAATAGGAGCGTTAGTGGCTGTGGTTTTATTTATACATTGGCCCAAAATGTACATAGGAGCCAATCTCAGCCCGGAGGTAAAGCGTAAGTTGATTGAATTTTTAAAAGCTAATGCATATTATTTTGCTTAGTCCCATTCTGACATGACAGGGATACCACCGGAGGTCATGACTCATGAATTAAATGAAAATCCATCATACCCTCCAGTCAAGCAAAATAAAAGAAAGCAAGGAACTTTCAAAAATCAGGTGATACAAGAAGAAGTCCAAAAATTGCTAAAAATTGGTTCAATTCGGGAGGTAAAATATCCTAACTGGTTAGCTAACACTGTTGTAGTTCCTAAGATGAACGGTAAGTGGTGAGTCTGTGTAGATTACACAGACCTTAATAAAGCTTGTCCAAAATATTATTTTCCTTTACCGCACATAGATCAACTAATTGATGCTACTGCAGGACATGAGCTATTAAGTTTCTTAGATGTGTATCCAGGCTATAATCAAATCAAAATGGATCCAGAGGATGAGGAAAAAACTTCTTTCATAACAGACAGGGGGACTTATTGTTATAAGGTAATGCCATTTGGTCTTAAGAATGTAGGTGCAACGTATCAGAGGTTAGTTACCCAAATGTTTCAAATGTATTTAGGTAAGACCATGGAGGTATATATAGATGATATGATAGTTAAGACTCAGCATTCATAAGATCATATATCGTATCTTTCTGAAACGTTTAAAATTTTACAAAAATATAATATGAAGTTGAACCCAGAAAAATGTGCATTTGGTGTAGCATCAGGTAAGTTTTTAGGTTTTCTTATTTCTAACCATGATATTGAAGTGAATCCTGCACAGATTAAGGCCATTGAAGAAATTCCTGATATACTTTCAAACAAAAAAGAAGTTCAAAGACTGACAGGAAGAATCGCAACTTTGGGGAGATTCATTTCTAAATCATCGAAAAAATATTTTAAATTCTTCTCAGCCCTTAAGAAGTATGATCATTTTGAGTGGAATAAGGAGTGTCAACAAGCACTTAGGAATTTGAAAACATACTTATCAAATCCGCCTTTGCTAGCAAAACCAAAGGTTGGGGAGAGACTTTTCATCTACCTTGCTGTTTCAGAAGTTGCGGTAAGCGCTGTTTTGGTTCTAGAAGAACAAGGTAAACAATCCCCTATCTATTATGTTAGTAAATCTTTGTTAAATGTAGAGACACGGTATCCACAATTGAAAAAACTGGCACTTGCTTTAATCATGGCATCTAGGAAGTTAAGACCGTATTTTCAATGTCATCCCATTGTTGTAGTGACTGTATACCCCTTATGCAATATATTGCATAAGCATGAATTATCGGGCAGATTGGCCAAATGGTCCATAGAGCTAAGTGAATACAAAATTACGTACCTACCTATAACAGCAATAAAATCTCAATTATTAGCCGATTTCGTGGCTGATTTTAGCCAAGAGATGCAATTACAAGCAGAAAAAGAAGTACAGATACTTAGTGTGGCTAATCGAGGTACGTGGACTTTATTCACTGATGGCTCATCTAATGTAAAAGGTGTAGAATTACGAATTGTCTTAGTGGTAACCTATGGGTGAAACTATTAGGCAAGTTATTAAATGTCACTCCATAACTAACAATGAAGCATAGTATGAAGCTGTGATTGCAGGTCTAGAATTGACATGAGAACTTGATATAAATCAAACATTGATCAAAAGTGATTCACAACTCGTGGTTAATCAAATGCTGGGGACTTACACGGTCAGGGAAGCAAGGATGCAACAGTACTTGGAAAAGGTACGGGAACTAATAAAGCAATTCCAACTTAGAAGGTCATACAAATACCAAGGGATGAAAATTTTGAAGCAGATGCCTTGGCTAACCTCGCATCCGCAGCAGATGTAGCAAATGATACAAACGCCTCGGTTATACATTTATTCCACTCAGTTCTCGAATCTGATAAGAACGAGGTAAATTTTAATAATTTAACTTGGGATTGGAGGAACAAAATTGTTGCTTTTTACAACATGGTACCGTCCCTGATGATAAGAAAAAGCATATGCGCTGCGAAAGAAGGCTACTCGGTACTATTCAAAGCAAGGTAATTTATATCGAAAAATGTTCGGTGGCCCCTTAGCAAGATACCTCGGACCTTCACAAACAGAGTATGTAATGAGAGAAATACATGAGGGACATTATGGGAATCACGCAGGAGGAAGATCACTGGTGAGAACCCTGATTAGAGCAGGGTACTATTGGCCCAAAATGGAAGAAGAAACGGAGAGTTTCGTGGCTAAATGTGATAAATGCCAGAGGTATGGTAACAATATGCACAGACCAGCAGAATTGTTGCATCCAGTCATTACACCGTGGCCATTTATGAAATAGGGGATGGATATAGTAGGACTGTTACCTCAAACGAAAGGACAGGTAAGGTTTCTGCTCGTACTTACTGATTATTTCACTAAATAGGTGAAGGCAGGAGCATTTAAACATGTGCGAGAAAAGGAGGTTAAGGATTTCATTTGGCAAAATATCATCTGCCGATTTGGAGTACCAAAAGAAATCGTATGTGACAACGGCCCTCAATTTATCGGAGCTCAAGTCACAAAGTTTTTTGACAATTGGCAAATTAAAAGGATTACATCTATTCCATATCATCCAGTGGGAAATGGGGAAGCAGAATCAACAAATAAAGTCACAATCAATAATTTAAAGAAATGATTAGAGGATTCAAAGGGTAACTGGCCTGAAGTGTTACCCAGAGTTTTATGGGCATATCGCACAACAACAAAAACGAGCACAGGAGAAACACCCTTCTCTTTGGTTTATGGAGTTGAGGCATTAATCCCGATTGAAATAGGAGAACCAAGCGCAAGATTCTCACAAGCAACATAAGAATCTAATGATGAAGAGATGCGGGTCAATTTGGATTTATAGGAAGGCATGAGAGAAACAGCGTTAATAAGAATGGCAGCACAAAAACAAGTGATCGAACGATATTACAACAAGAAAGCTCACCTGAGATACTTCAAAATTGGGGACTTCGTGCTTAAAAAGGTTTTTCAATCTACAAAGGCAGCGAACGCAGGTAAATTAAGCCCGACCTAGGAAGGACCCTACAGAGTTCGTGATATTGTAGGAAAAAGAGCTTATGAATTGGAAACAATGGACGGGAAAGTGCTTCCTTCACGCTGGAATGTTGTTCATTTGAAGAGATACTACTTCTAAGAAAAAACCCACGGTCAGGTATCACCATGTTAAATTTTATTTTTTGAATTATTAAAATTTTACTAACGATTTTAGATGATAGGCAAAATTCTAATCCGTACTAAATGATGAGTCACGACCTATAAGGGAAAATGGAATAAACTAAAATTCCTGGCCCAGGGTTACAATTATTCTGATAGAAATATAAACGGGTTAAGAAGTCTTCATCTATAATCGCATCTTCGAGTCCCGTATGTAGTTCCTTTTCAGGAAAAGGACCAAGTGAAAGAGACTATCAAGTGCTCGAGGATTCATACTTCAACACTCAAACACTTGGGGGACTACATAGTATACACAGTCATGTGTATAAAAAGGCAAAGAAGATTGAGAAAAAATCAAGCCTAGAAGAGTCAAGTGCGAAGTGAAAGTTACGAAGTCATGGCATCCATCATAGTATTCTTTCCCATGAAAATAATGGAATCATCTCTCAAACCGTTTCTAATGTTTTGGAGCTAAGGGAATCCAATACATCTCAAAACGGTTAGGGTAAAGACTATGTACTAAAACTGGTTACAAGGAAAAACCCGGTATCTATTGTTCTTCTTTTGTAAAAATTTGTTACAAGAAAAACTATTACGAAAAAGTTATAGATGTAATTCAAATACATGTAAAGTATTATTCAAAACTTGTCAAGTTTTAGAAATAAAAACTTGTCAAAGTTATTTCAGAGAAACATGTGTGTTCCTATCTCTTTTATCGTATGATAACACCATTATGAAGTTGAGATGTCTTCCTCATTAAGTGTCAAAATATAAAAGGGCCCTCTTTTATAAAACTCATGTTATTTAGTCATGAGATTAACAGAAGCATTTTCAAAGAACAAAAATATAGACTATTCTTTAAGTCCTTGAAAATAAAAGGCAAGAATGGAACAAACGGAAGTTTAATGATAATAAGAACCTCTTAATATTTAAAACTAAAGACTAAGTATAAACTTAGCCATCAAACTATTTATACATAATGCCTTATGACAAGACTTGGGGACTTGTACTTCTAAAATCAACCCTCAACTGATAGCCAAGGGTTTGATTACAAAAAAAAACTATCACAAGAATCCAAGAACTTTAAACATAGTTTTCCAAATAGATACCTGCAAAAAGGGAATTTAAAGCAAATGTAAATCTTTTCACTAAGAAGAAAGAACAGAAGAAGGATCATCAGCGGGCTCAACTGGAACAGCATCGTCAACAAATGAGGGTTGATCTTCAATCACAGCAGTTGGAGCATCAACAGACGAAGTCTCAGCTTGGCTGGAAACAAGAGGCACGGTTGAGCTTGAAGAAGGTGCGGCACCCGTGGCAATTTCAATGGTTACGGGGACTTCAACTGCGTGAGTCTCAGCCAAAGAAGTTTCAATCACGGGAGCTTCAACCTCCGGAGATGAAAAATCTTGTGTTTGTTGAGCTCGCTCAATGGTCTCATTCACCTTGGCTAATTCTGATTCCAGGTTGAAACCTTCTTGGCCCATTTCCACTAAGGTGTCACGACAAGAATTTAAGAAAGCCCAACTTACCTCAACATCGGTTTTCTCTTCAAAGAGTTCATAATCTTTCTCCCAAGCAGCAACTTCATTCTTAAGTTCTTCGTTCTCAACCAAAACAAGACTATAAAATGATTGAAGGGTGGCATGATATCTCTCTAAGGCACGTACCTTGTCCACAGAAACTCAAAGTTCCTCTTGTTCCTATGAAAGGTTTTGCACAAGCTCCCCAGCATAAACTTCTTTCTGAGCCAACAAAGCCCTTAGAGCTTTATTTTACTCATTGGCCTTGGTTAGCTGCTCCAAAAAGGAAGATTCAAGACGTTCTTTTTCCTTCTCAGCTTGGCTTGAGGAAAACTTAATCGCCGCCAGCTCTGAGGTTAATGTTTGAACTTACTGCTCTAAGGTACTTTTTGGGCACCTTCAAACTGGTCCTTCCAGTTGTTTGCCTCCAACTGAGAGCCACGGGCAGCCTCTTCTGCATCATGGGCAGCCTTCTCCAAATCATGTGCCAACTTTTCCAAAAGGGAGATTCGGTTCATTAGCTCATTACCAATGAGATTAGCCTACATAAACAAAAAAGGAGAGGTCAGAATTTCAAAGTCGGAACTTTTTATAAAATAAAGGAAAAGAAAATACCTTTAGAGTGGCATGTACTATATCGTTCATAGGGGTCAGGTTACTATGGATTTCAAGTTTAGCTTTCTCAATGGGGCCAATCAAAGGCTCGAGCCAAATATCAGCTTGACCGGATTTTCTTAAAAGGCTGTTGTTGGAAGGAACCTCAATGGTTACGCTCCTCATAGTAGCACCCCTACTTGAGGAGCCCACCTCTGTATGGTAGGAGCAGTGGAAAGAGTGGAGGAAGGGACAGAAGCAATAGTTGATGAAGGTAAAGAAGCAATTACATGTACGGAAGATGAAAAAGAAGACAAAGGAAGTTCATCTAGAATAGGTCCTAATTCTCCACTACCAAAATCACTAGCAAAATATTGATCTATTGACTCACGAGTGTGATGAGGAGAAACATCATCATCAGGGATGATAACTGGAGTAATAATAGGCTCGGAAAGAGATAGGTGAGGTAGACTTCAGCCTCATCTTCAGAGACAATACGTCTCCTGGCTCGTGGTCTTGACACCAAAGAGCCCCCGTCTTCTTTCTCTGAATCATCTTCTGCAACGACCTTTCTTTTTATAGAGCCCAAGAATACATCTTGGGCTGAAGAGGTATGAATACCTAAGGAATCACGAGACACCATGACGGCCTCAGCAGTAACTCCTCGAATAGCAAATCCTGATAGAAAGAAGGATAAAAGTTAGAACAACAAAAATATTTATATATAGACAAGGTAAAAATGGAAACCCTTACCATGAGTTTTTACTTTCCAACGGTAATAGTTAGAAAGGGTTTTCCATGACCTACCCTCCATTGGGGTAGTCTTCAGCAATTTTTCTACCCAACCACGGAAGTTGGGCACAGACTCCACAATACCCATGGTTGCTGAAAAGAAAAAGAAGTAAAATTAGGAAAGTAAGTAAGCTTCTAAAGAAAAAAGGCATGAGGAGGATTTAATACTTACGTGCAAAGTTCCAGTTCTCAGGGAATGGAATGTTATTTTCACCCACTAAATCAGCAGTGGGGGGGACAACAAACCGGGCATACCAGCCACAGTCTTTATCATCCTCGGGGCTCACTAAAACCCTCTTGCTCATGGCTGCAAGGGTAAATATGCCATTTTGGAAAAGCCTAGGGGAATAAATGTGAATTAGGTGGGAAAAAGTAAATTCGATATCCGCCATGTTAGCGAGGTATCTTAAGCAGGCAACAGACCTCCAAACAATCGGGCCAATTTGACCTAAACATACGTTGAAAAAACGATAAAAGTCTAAGATGATCGGGTCAATGGCCGGTTTAAACCCTAGAGAGAAGGAATTTGTGTAAACAAAAGAGAATCCGATTAAATGTCATAATCCTTTGATTTGGGTTAAGAACGATGATTGGAAAATCGTTAAACCAATGACAATCCTTACGAACTATGGGAGCTGAAATATCTGTGATTTGAGTAGGGAAAGGATCAACACAATTTAAGGAGGCAACTTGAGTCCTAAGGGAATCTCTATCACGATGAAAAGAAATTTCAGAAGGGACTATTTCCTCAACTAGAGGCTCACGAAGTGGCTCAAAGGAATCTTTGTTCCTAGAAGAACTCCTTTGAGAATGTGAACCTCTAGTCCCAGAAGGGGGACCGGAGCTAGAAGAAGGAGTGGACATACTACCACCACGAGAAGATCCTAGGCTACAGAGTCTACCCCCTCTATTTAATCGTAGCATTGGGGAAGCTATCTAGAATGGGGGTTCTCCTAGGGTTAGGGTTTGGTGAAGCCATGACAAAAAAGGTTGAAGTGAAGCAGAAAAGAATAAGAGGGTTTTGAAGGATTAGAATGTATGATACGCTTTATGTAGAACAACACAAATAGAGAAGTTATATTTATACTAATGGGTAACCGGCAAAAGGAAAAAGTACGATGATGGAAGAACCATAATAATGATAACTGACACTTCGTGAATAGTGAAGCCGAAAAGAAAGCCTGAGAAAGTGTTGCAAAACTGTGGAACCAATAAGAGGATGACACGTGTCTAATGTATTAAATAGAAGTGACAATTGAAGCGTCAACTCTGTCAGAGCATTAATGGTGACAAAAATTCTCCTTTCATCAATCTCATGGTCATGCTGACAACTAACTGGCCAACTAGGGCCACTCTCCCAAACATATTGGATAAACTATGCGATCGCATATAAGGAATTGGGACCCCTCTAGAATACACTATGCGATCGCGGAGGTGATGATGCAATCACATAGAAGGAAATGGAACCCCCTCTGAAATAAACTATGCGATCGCGGAGGTGATGATGCGATCACATAGAAGGAAAATCTGCAGCAGAACTAAAGGAAAAATCTGCAACACTTATCAAGGCAAAAATGCTCCGTTGAGCATCCGAAACGCACCCGAGGCCCCCGGGACCTCAACCAAACCCACAGACATATCCCATAACATCATTCAAACTTGTTCAAATCCTTAAACCACCTAAAACAACGTCGGAACCTCGAATTAATCAATGATTTAAGCCTACGAATTTCAAATTTCATCAAAATACATTTTCGATAAAAAACCTAACCGAAACACGTCCGAATGACCTAAAATTTTGCACACATATCCCAAATGACATGACGGAGCTACTGCAACTTTCAGAACTTCATTCCGACCCTCGGATCAAAATCTCACTATCGGACCGGAAACTTCAAAAATTCAACTTCGGCATTTCAAGCTTAAATTAGCTACGGACTTCCAAAATACATTCCGAACATGCTCCCAACCCCAAAATTACCTAACGGAGCTAACAAAACCATCAGATTTCTATTCCGAGGCTATCTTTATGCTGTTATGACTACGAACCACTTTCCAACACTTAAGCTCTCATTTAGGGGCTAAGTGTCCCAAAACTCTTCGAAACTCAACGCTGAACGTCCCGTCAACCCAAAATAGCAGAAATGAACTTAGTGGAAGCGGTTAATAGGGGATCGGGGCATGGATTCTAAAAATGACCGGTCGGGTCGTTACATCCTCCCACACTTAAATATTCGTTCGTCCTCGAACGAGCATAGAGAGCATACCTAAAGTCTTCAAGTCGCAGAGTGCACACTTCCAACATACACCCGCGGGTGATCCCACGTCACCCCAATCCTCTCAAGACTGACGACATCATCTTAACTGAAATTTAACCTTTCTAGCAATACCAATAGGCCTTCAAGCCAGAATTCTCACCTTCCATCCGTTTCCAAAAGACCCGATCCTAAATCCATATCCGGTATCAGTCTCAACCAGCTATTTCAATACAAGCCAACACGCATGGGGTACAACCACACAACATGACACATCACACATAGGCCCACAATACAATTCCTGATAGCAATACTTTCTTGAGATCAAATCCGTACTGGCCATAAGCCTCATACCTAACGGGAACTCCTTTCAAACCTCCACAACACTGGCGATGATACAATAACCACGAGATTCGTATGACAAAACAACCGAACAACCAAGTCTCAGCCAACATCAACGGGTACACACCCCAAAAGCTAAAACTCAAGAAGCATAGAACGAAAATGACTGAATATGCGAAAGGAAACACATAAGGGAGCTAACAAGCAAATCAACCTAGCACAGATCCTTCTAAATCACAATTCGACAAAACATCTAACAAGGAATAATGAAAGCATATAAAAGACTCATAATGATCTTATACTGCTATAACCTCTCACTGCAGTTCACAGCCCGGTCTCAACATATCAATCGCCTGAAATCACGAGGGTCCCACCCTCAACACTGAATCGCAAGTAGGGCACACATCAACACATCTAGAGACTCTCACTAGATCAATTCCGTCTACAAATTACAACACAGGCTGGCTCCCACACCGGTGGAGCATAGAATTCACAGCTCGTAACCAAGAATTACTCAGAGATCATATCAAACCTACCGAAACAGACAACTCGAATTTACTACTAGCCTCATAACTCTCGACAACAGCTAGAAACAGATGATAGACACGTCTATCACTCATAGAACCTCCTAACAAAATAATCGCGTAAACAGAGTACAATTTATGAAACACACTTATAAATGGAACAACAAATAAGGGAACTCACCCCGATAAGCAGAACTGTGATGAACTACATAGAGTGCCCCTCTATAACAAATCGAATCCGTACCTGAATGACATTCAACTGGCGCATTGGCCTCAAGCTATATGAAATACATCAACGAGTCGGGCCTCCCCCTCTTGGCGCCCTCTACCTGCCTGAATACCTCGCTGGGACACACTGATCCGAAGTCTAGGACAATCTCTTATCATGTGGCTGGTATCTCCACACTCAAAGCACCCTCTCTACTGACGAGGCGATGGGAACTGTGCGATGCGGGTACTCCGAGACTGTGAGCACTTGAGTCACCATGCAAAGCCTAAAACGCGAACTGAACTGGCTGACCCGCAAAACCTCTACCATGACGCACCTTGCCTCCAAAATAAGGACCAATATATCTTATCGGTCTACGAGGCCTCCTCGCCTCCTCAAGCTCTCTCTCCCGATCTCGGCTGCTCTCTCTCTCATGACCCTGCCTGCCCTCTCTCTCTCTAGCATGCATACCCTCTATCCTCCTAGCAGTATTCACCACCTGCTGATATGGAATATCCATCTCCAACTCACGGGCCATGCTGGACCTGATGCTAGGAATGAGCCCCTCAATGAATCGGCGAACCTTCTCGCGAACAGTAGAAACCAAGGCTGAGGCATGTCTATCCAAACTGGTGTAACAGACAGCATACTCTAAGACGGTCATAAAACCCTGGCGCAAATGCTCAAGCTCTACGCGCCATGCATCCCTGAGGCTCTGAGGAACAAACTCTCTCAGGAACATATCTGAAAACTGAGTCCAAGTCAGTGAGGCTGCCTCGTCTGGATTGTCTAACTCATAGGTGCGCCACCAATCATAGGCGGCTCCTCGAAATTGAAAAGTAGTGAAAGAAACCCCGCTCGATCCAGAGATACCCATAGTACGGAGAATACGGTAACACTCATCAAGAAACCCCAAGGCATCGTCTGATGCTAACCCACTGAACACCGGAGGACCATACTTCTTGAACCTCTCTAGTCTCATCTGCTCTTGCTCAGAAGCCACTGCCATGCCCTCGGACTGAACTGGTGGCGCAGGAATAATCTTCGGGACCTGCTCAACATGCGCTCGCTGCTCAGGAGTGCAGGCGGCGGGATTCTGTGCTCCTCCCTTAGCCTGGGATATGGATGCAACAAGGGGAAGAAATCCTGCCTTAGCCAAAGTGGTGTACATACTTATGAACTGTGCTAAAGTATCCTGAAGGGCTGGAGTAGTAGTAGAGGTAGGCGTGTCCGGTGCCTGGACTCCGGCTGGATCTGCTGGCGGTACCTCGGCGGTAGCTCGCGCAAGTGCTCTCGCTGCACCACGTACTCGTCCCCGACCTCCACCCGGCCCCGACCTCCGGTGGCTACAGCAGGGGGAGCGGGTGCCTGATCACCTCGTGTAGTACGTGTCCTCACCATCTGTGAGAGAGTAGAAGACAGAGGTTTAGGATTGTGGATGTCAAAAATCTCGCACGACAGGAAAATCAAATGCAGTTGAATTTTCCTAATGGTTACATAGCCTCTCGCAGATAAGTACAGATGTCTCCGTACCGATCCACGAGACTCTAATAAACCGGCTTGTGATCTATGACTCCTATGAAGCCAGAGCTCTGATACCAACTTGTCACGACCCCAGTTCACCCTTCATGAACATTTCGTGATGACACCTGGTCCCTATGACTAGGTAAGCCTAACAATGCAGAAGATAAACCAAAATTTGCGGGAAAAAAATAAATAAAACTGAACTGGTAAAATAAATGGTGTTTAAGGTGCCGTTCGGCACATACCACAATAATTCTCGAAGCTAACAAACTCCCAAAACCCGAAAATTCACAAATCACAAGCTAAGGGATACATAAGAGGCTCTGACTCAAGAATATCTATACAATGGAGAAATACTGGAAGAACTATACTTATTACAGAAAAGCTAGAAAGGGACTCCTCGGTCTGCGGACGTAGCAGATATACCTTGAAGTCTCTACCAATACGCCTCCTTCCAAGACTGACAGAACTCAATGGGAGTACCTGTATCTGCACAATAAAAATGTGCAGAAGAGTAGCATGAGCACACCACAACAGTGCCCAGTAAGTATCAAGACTAAACTCGGTGGAGTAGTGACGAGGGACAGTCAAGGCACCTACCGGTCAATAAATAGTATAATCATAAGGGTAATGGTAACGACATAAAAATATGTAAATACTGCATGAATTACCAAGAATGCTACAATTCACAATAAGGGATAAACACAATAATTAACAATGAGAATATAATAAACGATGATACAAAATGACTGTAGAATCAGAGTCCAAATTCTAAGGTCACAACACAGCAAGGGGAAAAACAAGTCAATAACTCATATCCTACAATGATATTCACAAAAGGCCTTATTCAACTATATCCATAAGTCCACCAAGTCTCGGATAACCACAACTCGTAAAAGACCCAACATCTGAAATCTAATAATTGGCACCCTGTGCCCTATCAATCTCATGGTCATGCTGACAACTAACTGGCCAACTAGGGCCACTCTCCTAAACATAACGGCTAAACGAGGGCGTACCTCCACCCTTAGCAAAATCAGGAGGAATTCACCTTTAATAGGAGTGTTCAGCTACATGTATGCTTGTGCAAGTGTTTCTAACAAAATTCTACCAGCTAGCAAGCATGAGAAGGGGAACGGACCGCACATACGATGTTTCCTCACAACTCCCAAGCGGTAACGCTCATACAGGTAAACAACCCAAAATCGCAATACAAAGCAGATAAGAAATGCCTCTACAGGCCGTCACAACTCTACACAATCAATCCCAGACAAAGCCCCCCTTATTTCGCCACATGTGCAATAGATAATATAATAGGCACCGCCTTACTTTGCCACACGTGCATAATAATGTCCCAAACATAAATATGTGTGCTAGGGATCTCTTAGTATCCTGAGGATCTCTTGGTATCCTCAATATATGTACTAGGGATCTCTTGGTATCCCAATGATCTCTTGGTATCCTTAATATATGTGCTGGGATCTCTTGGTATCCCGAGGATCTCTTGGTATCCTCAATATATGTGCTCGAGATCTCTTGGTATCCCGAGGATCTCTTGGTATCCTCAATATATGTGCTAGGGATCTCTTGGTATCCCGCACTACAGCCCAATCAACATGAATGTACATGTGCATGGCATCACCCTTCGTGCCTTATCACTCTTCCTTACCCAAATAATAGAACAACAACATCCCGGCATGGGAGTCAACAATAGAAGACAATAACACCCCAGCAAGGGAGTCAACATCAGAAACAATAACGTCCCGGCAAGGGACTCAAATCCTAAGGGGAAGTCCCCCACACAAGGTTAGGCAAGATACTTACCTCGAACCGGCTAAAATCAACTAGCAACCGCGTTCTTGCCACGAGTCCTCGACTCCAAATGGTCCAAATCTATTCAATTCAATCACACATCGTAAATAACATCTCAAGCAACTGATTCTACTATTTAATTCAAAGCTAAAGCTCGAAATTAGGCAAAATGACCAAAACGCCCCTCAAGCCAACGTCTCGGAATCAGATAATTTTTTTACATTTTCAGAACCCTCATACTCTCACGAGTCTAACCATATAAAAATCTCCCAAATCGGAGGTCAAACACCCCCTCAAAACTCAATAATTCGGTCTATGAAGTTCTCCCCATTTTTCATTAAAAATCTGAAATTAAAGGATGAAATTAAGAGGAGATTCATGGAAATTGGTCTAAATTGAGTGAGAAGCACTTATACAAGTTTCCCAGGTAAAAATCCCTTCAAAAATCACCAAGAGCCGAGCTTTAGGAGTCAAAATGTGATAAAAAATGGTGAACCCTCAAATTTGGGATTAAATATGTCTGTCAAGGCATTTTGTTCTATGCGATCGTAGGAGTAGGCATGCGATCGCATAGAGTAAAATTGGAAGGCCCAGAAAAATGTCCTATGCAAACGCAATGGGGGTGATGCGATCGCAGAAGAGGAGGGATCATAACTATGCGATCGCGAACAAGTCTATGCGATCGCATATAAGGAATTGGGACCCCTCTGGAATACACTATGTGATCGCGGAGGTGATGATGCAATCACATAGAAGGAAATGGAACCCCCTTTGAAATACACTATGTGATCGCGGAGGTGATGATGCTAGAAAGAAAATCTACAGCAGAACTGAAGGAAAAATCTGCAACACTTTTCAAGGCAAAAATGCTCCGTTGAGCATCTGAAACGCACCCGAGGCCCCCGGGACCTCAACCAATCCCACGGACATATCCCATAACATCATTCAAACTTGTTCAAATCCTTAAACCACCTAAAACAATGTCGTAACCATAAATTAATCAATGATTTAAGCCTAAGAATTTAAAATTTCATCAAAACACATTTTCGATCAAAAACCTAACCGAAACACGTCCGAATGACCTAAAATTTTGCACACATATCCCAAATGACATGACGGAGCTACTGTAACTTCTGGAACTTCATTTCGACCCTCGGATCAAAATCTCACTATCAGACCGGAAACTTCAAAAATTCAACTTCGGCATTTCAAGCTTAAATTAGCTACGGACTTCCAAAATACATTCCGAACACGCTTCCAACCCCAAAATCACCTAACAGAGCTAACAGAACCATCAAATTTCCATTCCGAGGCCGTCTTCATGCTGTTACGACCAACACTTAAGCTCTCATTTAGGGACTAAGTGTCCCAAAAAATCTCTGAAACTCAATGTCGAACGTCCTGGCAACCCAAAATAGCAAAAATAAACTTAGGGGAAACAGTTAATAGGGGATCGGGGAGTGAATTATAAAAATGACCGGTCGAGTCGTTACATCATACCGGGTAAATATATAAGGTTACCTGTCACGACCCGAATTTTTTACCCTCGGGATTCGTGATGGCGCCTACTAATGTGAGCCAGGCAAGCCAATCCTTTAAACTAGTTACTTCTTTCTCCAATTATTTCTTTTAACAAACATAAACCGATAATGTGTAACCAACGAAAATTTAAATTAAGTGGAAGAAAATAATAAAATATCTAAAATCTGCATCTATTACAACTACTTAAGTCTTAATCACCCAAAACCTTGTGTCACAGTGTCACAGACGGTTTAAGATTTACTACATACAAAGTCTGAAGAAAATATCAATGCATTGTTTCTGAATTAAGGAAAGTGAAATAGGGAATAAGGTATAGAGGGAGACTCCAGGTCCTGTGGACGCTTGCAGGTCTACCTTGGATCTCCGCGTGGACGGAAGGTATACTCCAAACTATGGTCCAGAGCTGCTCCGGGATCTGCACATTGTGCAGAGTGTAGTATCAGCACAACCGACCCCATGTGGTAGTAAGTATCTAGCCTAACCTCAGCGAAGTAGTGACGAGGCTAGGACCAGAATACCAAATAAACTTGTGCAATTCAAATATATAATATGAAAAAGAAGTATATAAATAAACAGTCAAGTCTGGGAGGGGGAGCATGCTGCGAGAGAGATATCGATTCCAAATAGAAAGACAACACGTAAACGAAAGAAACAATATAACTCGAATATCAACAAATAATCAAAAATCAATAAATGCACGGCATCACCCTTCGTGCTTTTATTCTCGTCCTCACCAAAGTAATCATATAATAAATAAGGTGCACGACATCACCCTTCGTGCTTTCATTCTCTTTCCTCACCATATAACCAATATAATCGGCATAGAATAGTACATCGTGCGGCACAACATCACCCTTCGTGCTTTACACTCTTTCCTCACAATCATATACGGCATCACCCTTCGTGCTTTACATTCTTTCCTCACAAAAACAATGCACGCCATCACCCTTCGTGCTTTAACTCTCTTTCCTCACTCAAACAACAACCACAAATAATAGGGTAAGGGAAATAAATGAAATTGCAATAATAATCCTGGCAAGGAAACAATAATTCGACAACAAGTCTCGGCAAGGGAAATAACAGTTAAAGCAACAATAGCCCGGCAAGGGGGCAATATAATGATCTCTTTTCTTTCTCACTTTTACTTCACAATTCACTTCACAACTCGAGCCAATGCTCTAAAGGTTCAATTATCACTTATACTTTCACAATTCGTTATACAACTTGAGCCAATGCTCCTCAATGTTCATAGGTCACAATTCCTTTCACAACTTTACACAACAAATAGAAACCATCACCAAGGCATGAAAGATACGACGAAGTCATGATAATCACAATATAAAGACTCACGAGTATGATAGACACCAACGTATAGATACTCGTCACCATGCCTATACATCATACTCAACATTTACCACATAGAAAATATTACTAGACTCCTAATCCCTCAAGCTAAGGTTAGACCAAAACACTTAACTCGATGCCAGGAACATAATTCACGTCTCAATTATTGCTTTACCCCATGATTCCACCACCATCTGCTCGTATCTAGCCACAAGTTACTTAATTACATCAATAAATACTAAATGAATCAATTCGAATGCATGTAAATGGATTTCCAAAAGTTTTACCCAAAAAGTCAAAAATTGCCCCCGGGCCCACATGGTCAAAACCCGAGGTTCGAATTAAAACCCAATTACCATTCCCCCACGAACCCAAATATATAATTTGTTTTGAAATCGGACCTCAAATCGAGGTCCAAATCCCTAATTTTTGAAAAACCTAGGTTCTTCCCAAAACACCCAATTTCCCCCATGAAAATCACTGATTTTGAGTTGAAATTATGTCAAAAGATGTTAATGATTGAAGGAAATGAGTTAAAATTTACTTACAATCGATTTGTAAGAAGAGTTGTTCTTGAAAAATTGCCCTAGGGAGTTTGTGTTTAGAAAAGATGTGAAAATAGGTTAAAATTCATCTAAGTATAAAAGTTGCAGGTCTCAGTTGTGGGAATTGCAAACAGGGGTTAGCAATTGTGAACCCCGACCTTTACTAGGTTAGGAAATGCAAAACACCTCTCGCATTTGCGAGTTGGCAATTACGACTACAACGTCGCATTTGCGACTCAAGGCTGAAAGAGGGGTAATCGCATTTGTGATCAAAACCTCGCATTTGCGAGCAAAGACAGGCGTGGGCTGTTTCGCATTTGCGATCCATCCTTCGCATTTGCGAGCCAATGCGAAGCCTGCAGGCCTGGTCACACCAGCTAAAATTTGCAAATTTCTAAGTCGAAAAATCCACCCTGTGGCCTATCCAAAACTCACCTGAGCCTTCGGGGCTCCAAACGAAACATACACACAACCTCAAAAACATCCTATAGACTTATTTGTGTAATCAAATCACCAAAATAACGTCATGAACATCGAATTAAACCTCAAGATCAATGAAATTTCTCAAAACTTCTTTAAATATCAAATTTTGCATTTAAGGTCTAAATCACGTCAAATGAATTCCATTTCTTACCAAACGTTACCAACAACACATATAAATCTTATTAAACCTGTCCCGTGCTCCGGAACCATAATACGGGTCCGATACCACAGGTTTCACATAATATTTCACTTTTAAAAACCTTTATATTTTTCAAAAAACAATTTCTTTCAAAAATTTATTTCTCGGGCTTGGGACCTCAAAATTCGATTCCGGGCATATGCCCAAGTCCCATATTTTCCTACGGACCCTCCGATACCATCAAATCATGGGTTCGAGTCTGTTTATCCAAAACGTTGACCGAAGTCAAATTAATTTATTTTATAGTCAAAATTTTTCATTTTTCATAGATTTTCACATATAGACTCTCCGGCTATGCGCCCGGATTGTGCACGCAAATCGAGGTAATGTTAAAAGAGATTTTTAAGGCCTCGAAATGGATAATTCATTTAAAAAAATAAGTGATGACCTTTTGGGCAGGGTCATCACATTATCCGATTTCCCTTTTATTTGTACTACACAAATGTAAGTATGATGATGAAATCATATGCCACAAGTAAACTAGAGCATTACTGAAACAAATATTAGTTGGCATGGCTGGTAGGCCATCCCGGTTCAATTACCATGCGCAAATGATTAAGAATTCACATTGGCATATATTGAAGAAATAGAAGATTCTTCAAAAAATTTCTTGTGCTGCTTATTCTCATGATATACCAACTAAGGTAGGGACTGAATCCCTTGATTTCTGGAATGAATAAAAGATGATATATATATGGGCCCAGTCACCTGCTATATGGACTATTTACTATTATATAATTTTAATAGATACATCTATTGTATAGTCATATGTGCGTTTGTTATCAATTTGTAGTTTGGTGTTTGCAAGGTTGCTTGCTCAAATTATTAGAGCATAATTCCAGACGTAAATTATGATGATTTATCTTGATAATGCCGGTTTAAATCCATGGTGGTTTAGAAAAAATTATATGCCTCCAACTATAGCTAACCAATTGGTTATGAGAACAAAACTCCAAAAAATAAAATTTGGTATGAGATATATTATTTAATATATAGCAGCACTTGTATGCATATAACCAACAATTATTGATAAATTCTCCCTATCAAAATTGGTTCAAGGTAAGGAACCAAATAAATTTCATCTAGAAATATGAACGTGATATATGATTTAATTGCTCCACCATAACGCATCAATATGAGTCTCTAAAGAATAATGGGGATATGTCTTGGTGATCCAACATTAGGGGGAGAAAATGGGCAGCTGAAAAAATATTACATGAAATGAATTATTATGAGTACATCTAGATCCTCACATAAGAAAATATGAACTTGAAGTTCAAGTCATAATTCATTTGAAAACTATTGCTAGGCACATTTGTTGACCCAAAACTAAATATCATATTTCAGCTACTAATGGTCCAAAAAAAGGATAAAGTCAATGAAGGACATAGTCTATGACTGTCATGCCCCAAAATCCGAGGATCGCGACCAGCGCTCAATCGAGTAAACCCGACCGAGCAAGCCTGTTAGGTCTTATTCTACCCAAACTAACTCATGAATAAATAGGAGATGGACTCCATTAATCAAATTCTATAAACATATCATTAACGATTTCCATTTCATTTTCATTGGCAACTTCATTCTCCATTTTTAAGGTATTACAAGTTTTATACATCATTGCCAAACATCAATATTTCTATTTTAAATTCCAATACCCGACACTACCCACAACCTGTCTACGGAGCCGCTAAATACAATTGAAGAATAATATGGAAATGCCGGCAACAAGGCTCCGGTTATACCTTACACAAATACCAAAATAGACTACGGAAGAAAGGCGGCATGAGCTATGTAGGGCCCCGAGAGGAAAGGGGCTCACCAATTCAACTGACGGGAAGGGAAGGAGTGCTACTGTCGGTGGACTGGAGTACCTACTATAGAACCACCTACAATCATAACACGTATGTAGAGCCCCCAGCAAAAGGAACGTCAGTACATTTGAATTGTACTGGTATGTATGAACAAACTTTACCCCAAGTAAAATCATATAACACATAAGTAACAGACAACAATAGAATCAACAACCAAATGCATGTGAAAGAAACAACCAAAGCCAAACAAGTTTCACAATCTCTCCTTTTCCCCTTTCAACATTTTTCTGTCACATCAATGATTTCAATAGTGATTTCGATCACTTTTTCCACCCTTATTATCTTGGCCACCCTTATCACCACAACCCACACCTTATTACTTCGCGTTGCGGCGCGCTACCTGATCCCACCGGACAAATCACATTTCATATTATCACCACAACCCACATCTCATTACTTCATGTTGCGGCGCACAACCCGATCCCACCGGACAAATCACAATTCATACAATAACAACAACAATATTTCACAAGAATTTTCATAAACATCAGTACCATTGCCATCATATATACAACAACCCAATGTACAATTTAAGTCACAACGATAATTGCCCACGACAAGTCACATATGATATTACCACAGTTGTTTCAATTGCATCAATTACAATTTCTTTTCATCATTTGTTACACAGCTCTTACCACACAAACACATTCACACACACCCACACCCACACTCACACCCACACATTTGGTTTGTTGCTATTTACTTGCACCATCATATCGGAAGACTTAACCAACAACGTTCAAGGCACATTAATAACAAGAATTCACAAATAGTCCACATAAGTAAACACATACCAATTACTCGTACACCAAACAAGGGAATTTTACAAAGGTTAAAGTTAGCCATACATACCTCGTTTAAGCTTTCCTTAAGTTACTATAATGTTCCGGAAATTCTAGCAATTCCAATCTACTTTGAGACATAACAAAATTGAACACAAATTAGAAAGATATTCATGGTTTTAGCTCATTTGAGCATTTTATCAAATATTACTTGAGCATCTTAATTTCAAATCTCTTTTCCAAGGTTTTCCTTCATTCCCCAACCAAATCTTTACTTGTTTATGTTCAACTATCTTTCCACAACCCTAATTTTATATATACATAATACTTGTTTGTGATTGAGTTCTTTGATTCTTGAAGATTTATGCAAGGTTGGATGATTGAATGTTGGGTTCCTCCTTCTCTCTCTAAAATGCTCTCAACTCTCTCTAAAATTAGTGGAAAAATGACCCCAAATGATCCCCCAAAGACTATATATGAAAATGGGATCAGGTTATAAAAATAGAAAGATTAACCCTCTGAATGCGGGTATACAGTCGCATAATGGACCGCAGAATGGGTATGCTGGCCGCAAACGCGTCGTAAAACTTGGTGCCCAAAACTGGGCTACACTGGTCCAGTTTTCGGCCAGATTTGCGATAGAAAATCAAGTATGCGGACCAGATAATGGTTTTTGCGATCGCATATCTAACACAGGATCACATTTTTCCAGCTTTTGGTAATTTGATCATAACTTTGCGTAGGAATGTCCAAGTGACAAACGGTTTGAAGCGTTGGAAACTACACTCGAAGAACTTTCATTTTCTAGGTTATTCATCACATAAAACCTTATACATATTTAGATATGCTCGTTCAGACTAGTGCAAGCTCATTTGGAATTTTTAGCCTATTATGAACTTTTCCAGTTTTTCTTAGACTTAGGCCTTTCCTTGGACCCCAAATTACTTACCATAAGACTTATACACATATTTACCAAATCTAATTGATGTACACCATGTTAATAACACATAAAAATATTAT
Organism: Nicotiana glauca; assembly: GCA_026770625.1. Taxonomy (NCBI): domain Eukaryota; kingdom Viridiplantae; phylum Streptophyta; class Magnoliopsida; order Solanales; family Solanaceae; genus Nicotiana; species Nicotiana glauca. The sequence goes on from MU678067.1 coordinate 55,567, forward strand.
AATAACCTACGTGGCACCACGCAATCCTAGGTTACTTAGCAAAATTTTTCGGGGCCTTACAATGACACACATGAAGCATAATTGACTAATCGGTTTCAAAAATAAAACTGCTTGAAGAAGGAGAGTAGCAAATGATCAAGATGGTCATAATAATGAGGCAAGTTCTCTATAAGAGCACCGTGACATAACACTTTATAAGACCTCATAAAAGAGGCTCATGTACCTGAAAATAATGAGATCTTGATATGTTATGTCTTTATTGAGTGATGATGGAACCGATATAAAATGATCATCGACAATATTATTGATATAGTGTAGCGCTCAATATTATTAATATTGATGAGGATCTTGATCTCAAATCTATCATAGAATGTGAACAGACAAATGATTGGCTGAAATGAAAAATACGCAGTCAAGATTGACTTCACTTCAAAAATGTGAAGTTGGACGTATAGTCCCAACACCTGAAAGTATAAAGCCCATTGAGGTAAACATATTTTCTTGTGCAAAAGTAAAATGAAAAACGACGTTGTAAGATATAAAGCATGACTTGTAGCACAAGGATTTTTGCAACGGCCTGACATTGATTATATGGAGAGATATTCTTCTATGGTGGATGCAATCACATTCAGGTATCTTATCAGCCTAGCAATTCATAAAAAACTTGATATGCGTCTTATGGATATTGTCACAGCCTATTTGTATGGCTCACTGGATAACAAAATATTTATGAAAATCCCTGAAGGATTCAAAGTATCTGAAACATACAAAGATTTTGAGGAATCTTATTCGATAAAGCTTCAGAAATCATTATATGGATTGAAGCAATCAGGGCGCATGTGGTATAATTACCTCAGTGAATACCTATTGAAATAAGGGTACAAGAATGACCCAATTTGTCCTTGTGTCTGTCACGACCCCAACCCCGGTCGTGATGGCGCCCAACACAGTACTAGGTAAGCCCGGCTAATTCAACACTCTCAATCCCTCATTTAGAGTTCATTACCAATTAACAGTATTTAAATACCAAATTAACATGATTATAAATCTGTAACAGTAGGTAAAATGTGCGGAAATCAAGAAAAAAAATATCACTACAAATTCCACCGATCTGGTGTCACGAGTCAAGAGCCTCTAATACAAGTCTGAGGAACAACCTAAACAAAAGATAGTCTAAAATGCTGAAAGTAAAGAGGATAAAGGGGGAAATTGGGTCTGCGAACGCCATGCAGCTACCTCGATGACTTCGGTGAGATCTGAATAGCAACAATAGCTCAATCTACGCCTCCGGAATACCTGTATCTTCACACATGGTGCAGGGAGTAAAGTGAGTACTCCAACTTAGTGAGTAATAGCAATAAATAATGACTGACGGAAAGAAATCTCGTAAAAAGCACTAAGCAGTTCTATATTAAAGCGGTAAGAACATTTAAATAGCAACTGAATGAAGAAGTCAGGTAAAAATCCTTTAATCCAGTACTCAACTCATTTACTTCTCACGATAACCGAAATCATAACTATACCGCTGCGGCGTGCAGCCCGATCCCCATATATATATATATATATATATATATATATATATGGATCGGGCTGTACGCTGCAACTCCAAATTGAAGCTCCCTGTGGAAAATTGATCCCGATACCACTATTGGGTAAAAGTATTAGCGCCCACTCTTCCTTAGGTTGAGTCCGCTACGATCACTTTTTGGCGCCGTTTCCAGGGACTCAAAAGCAACAAAAGTGAGGGACAAGATAATGGTTTTTGATGGGAAGTCGCTGAATGAATTCTTGGGGGTTCAGGAAGAGGACGAATCTCAGTATCTTGAAAAGCTGGCACTAAAAGAAGAAGTTCGTCCTTGGTTAGCCGAGCACTTAGCAACCCCGGGTACAGTCCCCGTTTGGTTGAAAGCACAGGAAAAGATCCATAGGAACACGCTGAATCTTGAAGCTAAAGGTTGGTTGACTTTCGTATGTAGTCGACTTGACCTGTCCAGACATGATCAGACAATTCCTCTTCCTCGTGCTGTTTTGGTAGCCTCTATCATGGCAGGGTTTCCTCTGAATGTGGGTAACATAATGTCGAGAGTGATTTCTCAAGTCGGGTACGAGACAAAAACAAACTACCCTTCTCGAACACACTCTCCCTATACTTCATAGATTTGAAAGTGAAGAAGAAAAGATATGATGTCTCGATACCTCCAGTGGCCCCCTACTCGTGGTATGATTAGTTGGGTCCGGAAAACCCAAAGAGAGGCAAAAAGACTCAGGCTTCTACCTCCTCCGCACCTGGCCAGTCTGAAGAGCCAGTTGCTACTGAGCAACCCACTGAGCCTGCTTCTGATGAGGCACTGCCCCCAGGTCCTTCCTCTACAGCTGGCCCATCTGTCGCAGCTGATCCGACGATTCCTTCATCAAAGACTCACCAGTTCACTTCCAACTAGCTCACACACTCATTATCTAGTTTGAACAATTGGATGTCAGCTGCGACATCCAAGTTGTCCACATTGACCACTTCTGTACAGGCACATGGAGCACCAGTAACTATTGAGATTCCTTCCTCCATTGAGGAAACACTGAAGAAGATCCTGGCCAACCAGTAAAAGATGATGGAGAAGCAGGATAAGTTAGCCAAAGCAGTTGGGGACCACAGCAAAGCACTAGACAAATTGGCTAAGGAGAATAGGAAGCTGAGGAAGACAAAGGCCTCAAAGGAGTCAGTGCAGAAAATTAGAGAGGATGTGGACAAGCTGCTAGCAGATCAGATGCCACTCGACCTATTATTTGGAGATCCAGCTGGAGAGCCAGCAGCAGTGCAGCCACAGGCGGAAGAGCACATGCTAAAGAAGAAGAGGAAGCTCCCTAGCACAGAGGGAATAGTGATTGAGGTGGCTCCGGTCCAGGAGGTTCCCTCCAGTACTCTAGATGTTGATCCCTCCACAGTTCCACCAGTCCCAACAGCACAACAGCAGCAGGCTGGGGACCAGTCTGAGGTCCTTACCGATACAGAGGACTCGGGAGCTACTGAGCAGCACAGGGTGACTGATGAGGCTTGGGGGGACGCTCTATATCCTTTACTGATTTTTGATGCTTTATTTTGATAGTTAGTATTTGGGACAATGCTAGCTTTTATTCATGGGGGTGTGGCCCTACCATTTTGATTGATACTCTAGATTATTGTATATATTCTTTTACTTTTAGTACATTCGTAGTTGTAGATGGCTTGTATATAACTGTTCATTCTAGATGCTCTTCAACCTCATGTATATATTCATCGCCCCTAGTTGTATATTCTACTCCCCTTTTGTACGTATTCATTCGGTTTTCATTTTGGTTTTCTATTTTCGTTAAAATTTTTTGTTTTTGTTTTAGTTGCAAAGTTAGGCTCGTAGCCTCTTTTTGGTTTTGTTTTGGCGTTTTCAATAAGCCTTGGTTTTCTTAATGCCACGGTTCTTTCGAAGGGTAGAATGCTGTGTGAACCGGGTGGCTCTTCCCAATGATAGATGGCGTGACAACTTTCTTAAGGATTGAGTCCGTTTTTGATTTTTCTTTTCGATTTTCAAGTTTTTTGTAGTTAAGGTACCTCAGGAAAAGCTTCACTTGGGCCTAGCACATTTTCCTTTGATCCTATGGTCAAAGACATTATGTTGTGATTAGGATGGTGAAAGTTGTGGCCTTGAGACTCTTGTGTTGACCAAATAATCATCATGTGGTCATTTTGGGCCATTGTGCGCTTGAATAATATCTAAGGGAGTTGTGGGCCCTCGACTTCGTCTTTGGCAATCCTTGAGTGTATATGGTGAGAATTCGATTTATTGAGCCCAAGTACATAGCCGATGGTCTAGAACTTGCCCCGAATGTTTGTTGAGGCGAAATCATATGTGGAACTTGATTTGAGAAGTGATTATAGGCTCTCCTTGATCCAAAAATGCCAATTTGAACAATTTCATGACCTACCAATTAAATGATCCCTAGTTCAACCCTTTTGAGCCTTAAACCTTTTTCTTTCATGAACCAAGTTACAAGCCTATACCCGTTCTCAATTAGACCTTCTCTTGGCACCCAAATCTTCCCTTGAGTAGTGGCAAATGTCTAAGTTTGGGGGGAGAGACAAGAAAGGAAACAATGTGGTAGAAGGTACAAAAGCAAAAGAAAAGGAAGGCAATGAAAAAGAGAAAAATACAAAAAAAAGTAAGTCAAAAAGAGAATAAGAACCAAAAAGGGAATCAAAGGACAACAAAAAAGTGAAAAGGGTTGAATAAGTAGACAAAAGGAGAAAAAGGTTTGAATTGCAAAAGAAAGAGTGACAATGTGTTTCTCTAACCCCTTGAAAGAAGTGAATTACTCAATTGAGTCAAGAAAGTGTGCCAAAATGAATCAAAAAAAGTGCTTAAGGGAAGATTGAACCCATTTGAACAAAATCATATCCTACCTTCACCCAAAAGCCTTCACAGTGACTCCTCAAAAGCCCTATATGATCTTGAGTTAAGGGAAGCCTACATTAGTGGATACTTACATAAAGGGCAAGCATATGATACTTAGAGTCGTACTTAGGGCCTTTTCTTTGTGAGAGATGAGTGAGAAATCCATCCACCTCGGTTTGTGTGCAAATACTATAAAAGGTGAGGTTCACTTAGGGAGAGTTGAGAATGTCTGAGTTTGGGTTCCACAATGACCAAAGTACTTGAGAAAGATTCCTTGATGAGATGTACCAACTCTTGATGCTCTTGTGTCACACTTGATCCACAAGTTTTCAAAGTTTTAAATGTGTTAATGATGCATTCTCATTGAGGGCAATTGCTAGTCCCAATTGATGCTTGTTGAGGTTACTTTAGGATGGACAAGAATTACTTGGGTGTTTTCCATTGAGGGATAGGTCTCATTTTATTTGCTTGAGGACAAGCAAAGGTTTAAGTGTGGGGGAGTTGATTTCTGTGATTTCTACATGTTTTATACCCATTCTTACCTGAGCTTTGTGCATTAATTGCCATATATTAGTCCCAAAATTCTTACAAATTGCACTTGATTGCAGGTTTGAGCGACAAGATGACAAATATCAAAGATCGGCTCAAAAAGGAGTGAAATCTGCCAAGTGTCAAAAGACAACTGAAGTGGGGAACAAGATGACCTGCGCGGACCGCACTTATTTGGTGTGCGGCCGTGCAGGAGAGTTCAAAGGCTGGGTTAGTTTAGGTTCACCCTAAGTGATCCGCACTGCTTTGCCACGCGGCCGCGCAGGATAGTTCAAAGACCAGGCAAATGCAATGTCAAGCCACGCGGTCCGCGATCCTTTCCACGCGGTCCGCACTTGTGAAGGTTCTGAGACCCAACCATTCAAGGCAAAAGCCCACGCGGCCTCATACCAAAGCAGTGCAGTCCGCATGGGTAAAGTTCAGAGAGTGATGATTCTGATGAGTCTTGCTACGCGGCCGCATACCATTTCTGTGCGGTTCACGTCCCTTAGCCAACGCGGCCGTGTGACATACTTGTGCGGTCTGCATCCCCCAGTTCCAGAAGCAAGATTTGAAGACCAAGTGCCTTCCGCGGCCGCGTGACATTTGTACGCGGTCCACGCCAGACCCTCAGGGGTATTTTTATCCGATTTTTCCTGTGTAGTATAAATAGAACATTTACTTTTTTAGGTTAAGTTTTTATTTTATCAGATAGCAGCTGAGCTCGAGACTTCATAGTTTTAGCCTATTTTGGGCAATTTCTTCTTGTATTAACGTGGATTCGAGTAGATTAACATTGTAGTTAATTATTATGTCAATTTCATCTACTATTTCTTCAATTTCTGTTACTACTATGGCTAGCTAAACCCATTAGCTAGGGTTGTGGCTCAACACTAGTGTGGGTAATTAATGAGTGTGATTGTTTAGTGCATGAATGAGGTTGGGTATTTGTTATTTGGGTTAATCTTATGTTTTCATTAAGATTTGGTAGTTGCAAACACTAAGTATAGCTTAGTGGGTTTTGACTCTTCTTGAGAAAGAGAGTCTATGACCCCAAGATTAATTCCAACAAGGAATTGGGATGGACCCATGA
>MU678069.1:0-98733 GCA_026770625.1 Nicotiana glauca
GTACTTCTTGCAAGATGTCAACCAATGGAATATTAATATGTACCTGCTTCAAGATGTCAAGGAATTTTTTATATGAGGCATTGTCCTTAACTTTCTGCAATCTTTGAGGGAATAGAGGTGGTGGCCTTGGAAGAATTTGTGGGGATTGCTCAGCTACCACCTTTTCAGCTGGCTCCTCTGTCTCCTTGGCTTTCTCTAATGTTGATTCCATAATGACTGGCCTCTCTTCAAAAGTCACTTGTTTCCTCTTTTTAGGAGGAACTTGTTCTAGCTGTCTCCCATACCTCAACGACACACCATTAACTGGTGCCTTAGGATTTGCTTCAGTGTCACTTGGAAGAGCTCCAGCTGGTCTAGTGTTTCGAGCACTAGCAAGCTGTCCCATTTGACGCTCCATATTTCTTACACTTGTGGTAAGAGTTTGTTATTCAACCATCATATTTTTAAACATGTCTTCAAGGTGACTTGTATAACTTGTTTGTTGTTCAGCTTGAGGTGGTCTATACTGTTGTTGAGGTGCTTCAGGCCTATATTGATTCTGAGTGCCCTGGTTTCCACCCCAAGAGAAGTTTGGGTGGTTCCTCCAATTCGGATTGTAAGTGTTCCCATATTGATTTGGTTGACCCCTATTTGCATTACCCACGAAACAGACAGACTCAGGATTTGCAGGACATATGTCGCTCGTGTGCCCTTCTCCACATATTTCACAAAAAGCTTGAACCTGTTGTACCTGTTGCTTGTTGATGCCCAAGTTCATTTGGCTAACTTGATTTGTCAGTGCAGAAATCTGTGCTGATAATGCCGAGATGACATCTAACTCAAGAACCCCTGCAGATTTTTGAACTGTGTGTCTGCTACTCTCTCTCTGCCAATCTGAATTGCTCTTGGAGAATTTGTTCAACAATGCATATATCTCGTCAAAGCTTTTCTCCAACACCTGACTCCTGCTGCAGCATCTACCACAATTTTTGTTTCAGAATGCAGCCCTTCTATGAAAGTGTGAGTTAATACTTCATTCGTCTGATTATGATGAGGACAGTCTCTGAGTAGCCCTTTGAACCTCTCCCAAGCTGAATATAAAGATTCACCTGCTTTCTGTTTGAAGGCAATTATTTCACTTCAGATCTTTGCAATTTTGCCTGAGGGAAAGAACCTTGCCAAAAATTTTCTTGCCAAATCATTCCATGATATAATGGAATTAGTTGGTTCTGACTTTAGCCATCGCTTAGCTTCGCCCAACAGAGAAAATGGAAAGAGTGTGAGCCTTACATAATCTGTAGTGACCCCGTTAGTGACATAAGTATCACTAATCTCCAAAAAGTTCAGAATATGCTACTGTGGATCCTCGTGTGGAAGACCCATGAATTGCCCATTTGCATGAAGCAGCTGGATCATACTCTGTTTCAGTTCAAAGTGCCCAGTGATCCTGGGCTTCACTATACTGGAGGTGACATTAGCAATGCTTGGCATCGCCACCTCCTGAACAGCCATGGGTTGCCCTTCTGCCATGTCCACAGGAAATTGAACAAATGCCTAAATATTATTCGTATCCCTTGCTTCCCTCAACCTCCTGCGAAATGTTCTCTCAGGTTCAGGATCAAAGCCTTGAAGTTTGTCCTGGCTTCGAACCCTACGCATTCAATCAAAGTTCCTGAGATGAGAGCAACAAAATAATCGCCTTAGATTTGATGAAATAAACAATTGAAGCACAAACTAGCAAATAGTTAATATTAAGTTCCCCAGCAACGGCGCCAAAAACTTGTTGGTCCCAAACGCACACGCAAGTATACGTGGTCGTACAAGTAATATTGTGATAAGTCGAGTGTCGAACACACAGAAACTTGTATCAACTACTCACTAATACGCCAATATTGTTATTCCGTCAAGCCAAGTTCGAATTCAAGATGTTTAATTATGCTAATTATAATCTTAAATAACAACTAAATTATCAAGTATCAAGTTGATTGTTGTGTAATTAATAGAGACAAATATTCCAGGGTTGTGATTTATTTACCAATTATATTGTATTTTTAATTAACTCTCCTTTTCATATAATTCACTCATTGTTGTTAATTAGTTGATAAATGCTCTCATAGCCTTCTCCCGAAGTACTACTCACCTATTCTCAATAGATTAACATCTATATTCCTATGAAATCAATCTATTAAGAACGCAGTAAAATCACGACATTTAATTAAGCAAGGTGATTAGGTATATTCCTATCCTAACCACAAATCTTCTCCCCTTGAGGGTTAAGATCATGCTCTCTTTAATTCTTCTCTAATCTAAACATGGCTTTTCCAAGCATAGCATAGATAGTAAATAGAACTTAACTGCTGGCCAAACAATTAAGCAATTAAACATAGAATTAAAGAAACAACCATATACGAATGAATTATAATCAAGATCAAGTTAATTTCAAACCACAATATTCATGGCTAAATCACAACCCCAGAACAATGGATGTTTTAGCCACTCATGTTCATACAAAACTCAACAATAATAATCTCAAACATACTATAAACAAGCAACAAGAAGAAAGTTGAAAGAACTCTTTTAATTGTTGCTCCAAGGTAGTATTTTTCCTTCTCCTCCTTAGCTCCAAGAGTCTTCAATGGCTTCTTCTCTCTAGAATGAATAGTAATTTTCCACTCTTTGCAAAAAATTTGATCCCCTTCACATAATGGAACTTTCTATTTTTGATTGTTTAGTGGATTACCTCCAAATTGACAAAATTGACCCTCAATAATCACCTATCCAAAAATGATTAGCACGGGCGCGCATAGCTAGCGCTAATCCCGTGCTAATGGGGTTTCCTTCTGCCCGAATCACTGGACTAGCGTGGGCGCGCTAATCCCGCGCTAAGCCTGCGCTAGTGGGGTTTTTCATTGTTGCGTTGCTGCTGCTCAACTTTTTGTCATTAGGCTCCATTTTTCACTTGATTACCATCATAAACTCTCATTTGTTTAATTAACTCTTGTGAAACATTAAAATCACCATTAGAGCTAATTTAGGCATTATTTACACATTTATAACAGTAAACCATCCTTAAGTTAGAGCTAATATATAGGCCATATTATACAATTTAGCCTATTATCAGTTCCTTTGGTAGAAGCCTGTTGGGGTATACCGAGCCCGAGAGGGCTCCTAGTTGGTCATCTCGACCCTAATCTTTGATTGATATCGGTTGTGGACATCCGACCAAGTTATGACAGGATACTCAACCAAGTTCTGCTTTAGCTGCTTCGAAGCTACCAAGCTTCGTTCATCTAAGCCTTGAGTGAAGGCTTGTACTGCCCAGTCATCGGAGACCTGAGGTAATTCCATTCGCTCCATTCGAAAGCGAGATACAAACTCTCGCAGCATCTCATTTTCCCTTTGTTTTATTTTGAAGGCGTCAGATTTCCTTGTAGCAACCTTGATGGCACCGGCATGTGCCTTTATAAAAGAATCTGCCTGTATGGCGAATGAGTCTATAAAATTTGGGGCTAGGTTCTGATACCACATCATGGCCCCTTTTGAAAGTGTTTCTCCGAACATTTTAAGTAGGACGGATTCAATTTCGTCGTCCTTTAGGTCATTACCCTTCACCGCACAAGTGTAAGCAGTGATGTGCTCGTTGGTGTCCGAGGTTCTGTTATACTTCAAAAGATCGGGCATTCTAAATTTCTTCGGTATGGGCTTTGGAGCGACATTTTTTGGGAATAGATTTTGTACAAACTTGTTCAAATCTACACCCTTAAGGATCGGGGGTGCGCCCGAAATATGATCGACCCTTAAATTGTAGGTCTCCACCTTTTTGTCATTAGCTTCTATATTTTTTTTGCCTAATTCAATCCTCTTGGTGAGGTCCTAGAGTATCTTTATGATGGCGGGGTTGGTTGCTGACCCATTGTTTCTTGATCTTTCTGGTACCTGTTCGGCTTGAGGATCTGTTTCTGGTGTTGATGTGCTTGGAGTTTTTAGTGGCTTTGTAGTTGAGTAATTACCAGTTGTTGTGCTTATAACATCTCAAAGATGACGTGAAGGTGAAACACTAGAACCACAACGTGTCATCCAAATGATTGTTGGAGGAGTCGATATCCCAGGATCTCTTGTTCTTCCCGAGCCGGGGTTTTTTGAATTTCTTGTGGTTTTCTTGGCGTATACTCTTTTTGGTGTGGTAGCTTATGTCAACGTGTTGGGCGTTGCGTAAGACCACGTCCTTCGGGTTTTATGGTGCTACACCAATACCTCGAACAACTACACCATTCACTTTATGGTCCTCAGGACCGTTGTTTTCATGTGCATTCATTGAGTTAAACATTTTGACCTGAAATCAAAGATTCTTGGACAATAAAAAGTATGAAGGATAACTTGCTCTATATAGTAAACCAGCACGAAAACAATCACTATTATTTTAGCCCCGCGGTGGGTGCCAAACTATTTACCTTGAAAATGGTAATTACAATTAGATTTGATTTTGTGTTTCTAAAAATACATGATTTATTTTTATTCTAGTTGTTAGGCAGTAGATGCTAAGTGTGCGACTAAAAAATAAGGTAAGAGCTTGAAGGTAGTGTGACAATCAAACCAAGCGACTGAGAATCAGGGCCTCGAGCTAGGCTATACGGGGCCTCGGGGTCGAGCTAAACGTTAGGTTGTGGACACCCGATGAGGGACTAACAGTTCTAAGAGCTTTGATGAAGGCTATTTATGATCAATGATGAGTAATAAATGAAGAACGATCAATGAAACACAATAAATGTAAATAATGTAATAAATATAAGCTATAAAATCAAGGGAGAATATGTTTAAGTTAGAGAGCAGAGAATGTTCTTGGTCTTGCCTTGAATGTTATGATCCTTTACAAAATGTCAAGGATCCCCTTTATATAGGAAGGGGAATCCCAATATAGTACATATGAATTTATTACAACAAAATGAGGCTGGTACAGCCATTTAATGCTACGGTACGAGTTTGTACTAGCCTAATAGACCTGGTCAACTTTAACCACGTGCCTTGGGAACTTCCCATTTGTCCATTATAGTCATCGATTTGCACTGCCTCGAGGTCAAACATTGAGAACCCTCAGGGTCAAACCTCAAGTTGAGACTTGAGCCTTCTGGGGACGGTCTTACAAAGTGCCATAATGACCATAAAATCGTACTCTCCGATTTTAGCCGTATAAACCCCTGTTGTTATCACTGTGTTCTGAGTTATTGTGTTTCATTAATTCTATTCATGTGCAAACATTCTATGTGTTGTTCATTATTTTCCTTATTATTACTAGCCGGTATGAACTATGTTAGGACATTTGCACAAGCATACATGTGGCTAAGCGCCCTTAACGGATAAGAGGTTTTCTTGATAATTTTTTAGTATAGATGCACACCCTTATTTACTCTCCTTCTATCTGATAATGGCTCTATTCGGCGCGTGAGTTGTCAGCATGATTATGAGGTGTCATGAGGGCACAGGATGCCAAGTGTTAGGGTTCAGGTATTGAGACCGGTGAGTTATAATTTATCCGACGTTCGATACTTCGTGAATGTTGTTGACTAAAATCAAACGTGAAAGCCGTCGTAGTTGCTGGGTCATTTTTTATCCTTGTTGTATATGTGATTTCGGATTTAGGTTGTGTTTTCGCTCAATCTTCTATGTCATTATTATGGTATTCCGCTGATACTTGTCATTTTCCCCTTTCTTATTTTAATTACTGTATTATTTGTCATATTGCATAGTTTTCATGTAGAAATCATGTACTGTTGTTCCTATTATTATACTTGTTCAATTTATTAGACGAGTAGGTGTGTTGACTGTTCGTCGTCACTACTACACCAAGGTTAGTCTTGATACTTACTAGGCACCGCTGTGGTATTCTTATACTATACGTCTGTACATTTTTGTACAGATCCAGATATTTGGTTGTTAGTAGTTGTGCGGGTCGTTGTTATGGAGACTCAAGGTAAACCTGTTACTGTGTTTACAGGTTTTGGAGTCACCTTCCTATTTTTTTGTATTCACACTATTTTACTTATTTCTAAACAGTTGTATTTAGAAGTCACAGTAAACTCTGTAGAGCTTATGACTTGTGCTACCAATTTTGGGAAATTGTAAACTTTGTAAAGATTTCTATATCGAGACTGTTAGATTTTCTTTATTATTGTTGTTATTCAATAATTGTTAGTCTTAACTAGTCCCTAAGACTAAGTGCCATCACGATACCAACTAGGTCCCATCACGATACCCAACAAAGGGGAAATTGGGTAGTAACAAGTTGGTATCAGAGCCCTAGGTTCATAGGTGCTATGAGTCATAAGCAGTAGATTCTTGCTGATCGGTAAAGAGACGTATGTACTTATCTTCGAGGAACTACAGAAACTATTAGAAAATTCCACTTCTTTCATTCCTTGTCGTGCGGCATCGATTTAGCTTGAAGCATATCTCTTATGTTCCTTTACATCCGCTCGTGCATGATATTGAACTCTTAGTGTCTGTTATGCGTTAGTGGTTCATGATGCTACAAATGGGCTACGAGGGAGCCAGCGAAGCTCAGACACTGTCTCAATGATTCGTCCAGACTAGATGCAGAGATATTGAAGTACTATTCAGTTGTTCACACAGTGTGTGGTGAGTCCCGCCATCTAGTTGACAAGTACGAGCTTGGGAAAGTTTAATTGGTTGACTAGTCGTTGCGATCATGGTAGGGTCACGAGTTGGATGTTGATTGAGGATAGTTGGTGGTACTGGAGACTATGTGGTTCATATGAGATTTCTACTCAGTGGAAGGTACATATTGTCATTCAAGGCACTAAAGGAAGTGAGTTTGACAATCACGAGAATAGACATGCGGTTAGTGGATAAACTGGAGTACCTTGTGATTGGTATTGTACGAGATATGAAGGTTAGTTTTGCGGATCATTAGATGTTGTTTTCTATGGCTTCACGCCAAGTGGGGGAGTCCACTAGCGTCATTCAGATTGTAAAGTTAGGTGTTACCTCGGTTTTGGCCTAAGAATTGCATATAGATGGTATTGGAAGGTTCCTAAAATTTGTATATGACTAAGATCTGAGATCTTGCATGCGATGAGGTTGGGTCTTACGGTGTTTCTGCGTCATTAATGTATTTTCATTGCAGTATCAAAAGGGGGTCGGATAAATAGCATCAGATTCGCAAAAGGTCTATTCAGCATGGGCATCTCGGTCGGGGAATCATGGGGTGCTTCAGGGGAAATACGGTAGTTTATGAGTTGTTGCGCTACGTGGCTTGTACTAGGATTTTATGCATTGAGTTTTGGTTGGGGTAGTTGTGTATCGACAGGGGGAAGTGTTACCTCAGAGGAAAGACTAGGAGTAACCGAAGAAATGGGTCAGCTCTATGATGTTGGGTCAGCATAGCAATGGAAGTAATTGGTCCTTTCTGAATGGGAATTCCCTACCGGCATTTGTGGCAGTACTCTTGGGTTGGACGGTTTGAGTGGCTTGGTTGAGTTGGGAAGATGTGATCCTAATGGTTTAGTTACATGCAGACGGATCTTAGAGGGTTCTTGATGATTTCGGTAACGGCTTGAGTCGGATGGCTGCTATGGGCATAAGGAATATATTGTACATTATTGTTTTCTCCTGGATGGATATTAGAAGTTAATATAAGGTTGGTATTATTGGATAATATGTGAATAACGTGCATTTTAGGAAAGATCCTTGAGTTTTGGTTTGCAAGTGCGTGGTTAGTGGCATGGTAATTACTGGGTTTTGAGGCTTTTGAGGTTCAGGTTTTTTTATGCGGCCGAAAAAGATATATGGGTTGTTCAGTAAGATGATGGGGTGTGATTGATATATCATCCATTCGATTAGCATAGTTGAGTTCGAGTACGGAAATTTTGGTATTCTTGAGGTTTTGGGGTAGATGTCCCCATATGCGGGCTATTTCTTATTTGCGAATTGTGAAGGCGTGTTGAGAATAGGATAATTGATAGCATACATTATCGATAGGTTGATATGGAATTTAGGGAGGATATTTACCTATTTGGGAATGATAAGGGTTGGGGGATATTTGAAAGCTCAACGAGAATATGTATTTTATACCAGGTCAAGTTTGGGTGCTCTTGTGAGATTTTTATCACGGTTATGTTACCAGGAAGAATGGATATTATATGTGCCTCTGGCCCATGTTATGTGCTACTTTCTTATGCCGTGATGGGCTGTGAGGTTGTACGATTATTCTCCACGCATGTTGTAATTTCGTTCAAGCCTTATGGCGATGTAGGCGAAATAGCCCTCGTGATGTTGATTGGATCATTGAACCTTAGTTGGGGTTTCTTTATTCCATTTTGTTAATTCTATTCTTTTTGGAAGTATGAAGCTATTTCTGCTAAGATTTGGGCAATGCCCCTCGACGAACGAGAGAGCTTCTTGACTTGTTGATTTCATGGGAAATTATGAGTTCCCACGTGTTTATTCATCACGGGCAGCGTTGTGGAGGTTTGAAATAAGGTTCTATTCAATGTGAAGTGTATTATTGATGTCCAGAATGTTATTTGGGCAGCTATGGTGGTTAGAAGTTATTGCTACGGGCATTTGAGTTGTGTGGAACATCGTGTGATTGAACCCTAGGTTGGAATTATGGCTCGATTCAGCTTGTTTATGTTTATACAGTGAGATGATGTGAGTTTCAGGTCCTATTATGAATTTCAGATGTTGAGATCTGGGTTCTTTTCAAAGGTTATGGACTTAGGATGAAGTAAGATCTTCAGTTAAAGTGTGTTGTTAGCCCTACATAGGTTTGGGTGATGGGGAATCACCCCTGGTGTATGTATGGTGAGCTCATGCAGTGGTTTGATGGATCTGGAACAACTCTTGGCACGTTCGAAGATGAACATATGTTTAAGTGGGGGAGAATATAATGACCCGACCGGTCGTTTTGAGAATTTGTGCTTCGCTCGATAGTTTGGGGGACCAAGTAGCTCCGTATGATGTATTAGGGCTTGTGTGCCAAAAAAAAATTTTTGGTAATTAGAGACTTTCATTAATCACCATTGAAGCTTTACAAATCCACAGTTGGCTTACAACTCAGCCTACTATCATATTTGCTCTATCTCTCCAAACTATACATATATCTACTATACTCACCTCCTCTTCTCCTATTATTTACAATCAAAATTGAAAATTTTGTATAAGTTGCCTATTCTGATTTGTTGCTCTAACATTACATATGCATGCTATGTTCCTAGCTAACTCCTCAGCTTTCCTGCTTTGCTTTCCAAATATCCTATGATTTCTCTCATTCCATATCTCATGAACTGCTTGTGCGTATACCATCCTGAATACTCCTGCCTTACTTGATTTCCCTTTTGCATTTTCTGCTGCCTATTTCCAGTGTTGGTCCCATGAGGTTGCCCAGATTGGTTGCCTCTGCATCTATTTTAGTATTTTTGTCCAAACACTCTTAGCACACTCACATTTTATAAAGATATGCTTCATGTTCTCATCATGTACTCTACAAAGACTACATTCCCTATCCACCTGCATCCCCCATTTTTTTAATATGTCACTGGTTAGCATCATGTCTTGGAAATACAGCCACATTGTGAATTTAGCTTTTGCCCTTGCTTCATTTCCAAACACGAACATCTTCTATTCTATTCTTGGCGATTGCCCCATCATAGTTAAATATAGTTGTCTGATCATGCTGATATTCTTCCTTAGCTAAATTTGAATTGTTGCCACTGAGCTTCTTGCCTCCACCATCTTTCTAACTAACCAGGAAGCCTTCTTTGGTATTGGCTTATTAGATAACTGTTGGCCTTTTATATAGTATGCATGTATCCATTTGATCCACATCATATCCCCCTTGTTTGCTAGATCCCAGTAGTTCTTTGTTGCTGCTGCTTTATTCCATAGTTTGAGATTGATTAGGTTTATTCCCCAAGTACTTTTGGGAGTACACATTTTATCCCATGCTACTAGAGATCTTCTAGTAATGACATTGACTCCTGACCACACATAGTTTCTGCAGTATGCTTCAATAGTCTTCAAGACCTTGCTAGGAATCAGAAACAGTTGAGACCAATAAGCCTGGATACCAAATAAGACAGATTGCACTAATTGAATTCTTCCAACATATGAGAGTTTTTTAGCTGTCTATGAAGAAATTCTTGCCACCATCTTCTCTATAAGTGGTTGCCATTGGGCTATGGACATCTTCTTAGTGGTTAATGGAACTCCTAGGTACTTAACTGGCAATACACCTCTAGAGTATCCAAATTTCTTCACTATCTCTTCACTTGCCAGCTGATTAACACCGCCAAAGAATATTGAACTCTGTTCCTGGTTGGCTTTGAAGCCCGAAGCTGCATAAAATGGTTAAGGCAATGTTGTAACTGAGTGATTGAGGCCAAGTCACCCTTTGCAAATAGGAACATATCATCTGCAAAACTCATATGAGTTATGCCAAGCTTAGCACACCTTGGATGATATTTGAATTGCCTTTCTTTCTTCAGTCCATTCAAGCCTCTACTCAAGTATTCCATAGCAATATCAAAGAGGAAAGGAGACATAGGGTCTCCCTATCTCAATCCCTTTACAGCCTAAAATGGCTCAGTAGGTTCTCCATTAATGATAATTGAATAGGTCACAGTCTTCATACAGGCAAGCACCCATTGCTGAAATTTACTAGGGAATCCCAACTCAATCATTACTTGTTCCAAGAATATCCATTCTACAGAATCATAAGCTTTGGTTAGATCAATCTTGATCATACACCTTAGGGAAGAATTCTTTCTGGTGTGTGCCTTCACAAGTTCATTAGATATGTTATCTGATCTTTTCCTTCCTGGAATGAATCCTTCTTGAGCTTCACATACCACACTAGCAACTACTCTCTGCATCCAGTTTGCTAGTATTTTAGATATGTTCTTATAGAGGACAGTACAACATGCAATAGGCCTGAATTCTCTTACTGTGGTTGGGCTATTCACTTTAGGAACAAGAGTAATTGATGTACAGTTAATACCTTTGTACATTCTTCCAGTGATAAAAAACTTCTTCACTGCTTGCACAATCTCCTGCTTCAATATAAGGAATGGTTTCTTGAAGAAACATGAATTATATCCATCAACCCCAGGAGCTTTATCCTCTTGTATAGCACATAGACCCTTATATACTTCATCTTCTGTCACTTCTGCAATCAAACTTAGTTGTTGTTCATGAGTAAGCTTAGGGCCATTCTTCATTATTACTTTGTTGATTGCTGGTAGTGTCTCTGTAGAAGTCCCCATCAGGTTTTTATAGAACATTATAAATTCTTCTTTAATGCTAACCTGGCTATTAACCTTCCGTCCATCCTCTGTAGTCAGCTCTAGTATCTGTTTTCTATGGCTCCTCTCTTTTACAATAGTAGAAAAATACTTGGTATTGCTATCCCCCAATTTAATCCATTTGACCCTTGATTTTTGTTTCAGAATACTCTCTTCAATTAAAGACCACTTCTTTCATTGTTGGAGAGTTTGCTTATCTTGCTCTGGTAGACTGTCACTATATTAGCTTTGCATCTTTTCTTGGACTGTAACAAGATCACTTCTTGCATCTTCAATTCTCTTTGTTATTCCCTTATATTCATCAGCATTTAGTTTCTTGAATAAAGGCTTCAGAGCTTTAAGCTTCTTCCATACATTCTCCATATCATCCACTTCTAATCTTTTGTTCCATATGGACTTCACTATATTTCCAAACTCCTTATGATCTGTCCATACATTAAAGAATCTAAAGGGTGGTTTGGTAGTGGATATCATGGACTTGATGTTCAGAAGCATAGGAGAGTGATTGGATATCAATGGCATATCATATTCAGTACACACATGTGCCCAATTAGTCATCCACAGGTCATTACCAAACACCCTATCAACTCTACTTAGTATCATGTCATCCCTTTGTTGTTTATTGGACCAGGTATAGTACTCACCCTTCCAGACCAGTTCATTTAGAAACAGGTTATGAATACAGTCTGAGAAATCCACCATTTCACTCATTGCTACTAGATTGCCATACATTCTGTCTTGAGTATACAACATTGCATTAAAGTCACCACCAATTATCCAAGGCTTTGCCACTTGTGTTGAAATGTCATTCAGATTACTCCATAAAGTTTTCCTTTGTTCAACTGTGTTGAAACCATGCACTAGTGTAAGGCAAGCTACAAATCCATCCCTTCTCCCCCTTACTGTGCAACAAATTAATTGAGCATCTATTTTTTCAACATCAATACAATATACCTTAGGATCCCATGTCAGCCAAATCCTCCCATTAATTGCATTCTGGTAATTGTTCTGAATTGCGCAACCAGGGAAGATATTTTTGAATACACTGTTGGCTCTGTTCTCCTTGACTCTAGTTTCCAAAAAACCAACTAACTTTATTTTCTTATTCTGTACATATATCTTTAATTCTTTTTGCTTGTATCTCTTATTTATTCCCCTCACATTCCATATCACCCAAGTCATTAAACTCGAATAGGTGGACCACTATTAGCTGTGGGCAAGCATCGTTGTATCCCCTTTCCACCTGTGTACTCCCCTATTCTATTCCCTCTCAATATACTACTAGCCAGAGCTGGGAACTCCCTGATACAGCTCAGTTCAGGGCTCTTTTGAGTGCTTTGTATCACCCTACCAGGTGTTTGATCTTTAATTGTTGCTAGATCTTGTTGTGTTTGATCCATAGGTTGTTGTGTTTGATCAATAGGCTACTTGTCATTTATATCTTCCACTTGTTGATCTGCTCTTACTACCACAGTAGGAAGATCCTTTATCTGCTTCTTAGCTCTCCACTTTTGTACCACTTTCTCTGCTTGTTGAGGGCCTTCCTGTGCAGCAAGTGGTGCTTTTGGCCTCCTTCTTCTTCTAGGTTGTTCATAGTAGTGATGCTCATTCTCAACTTTCTTACAAGAGTGACCAATCTTCAAGCATTCTTCACAGAATTCTGGTTTACAGTCATAGTCTATTCCTTGTTCAAATTGTCTTCCATCTGGTTCCCATACTGTGACCCTTGTTGGCAATGCTCTAGTGACATTAATCTCAATTAACATCCTAGCATATGAGATCCTCTATTTTTTAGGTGCATTCATCTACATACAATTTTTTGCTAATAGCACTTGCAATTCTAATCAAAGACTGCCTACCCCAGCAACTCATAGTGAGATTAGGTAGTTTCACACACAGTGGAATTTTCTTGGTAAAATCAATATTAACAGTCCATGGCTTAAAAATAAGTACCTTATTGTTAATTGTGTATGGACCTGAGTAGAAAATATCATTCATATCATTCATTGATTGAAACTTGATAATATAGTATCCTTCATCATGATAGAAAACTTCTGGTTCTAAAACTTGATTCAAGCTATGTTATACAAATCTATGCATGTAATTATAGCCCAGTGTTTCCCCAATTACATACACAATTAAAGCACATTTCCATTTCCTAACTCCCTTCTCCACATCCTCTTTCTCAAGTTGTACCACTGCCTTACCTTCTATGATTTTAGATGGTATATAACTCAGTTTCAATCCATTTTCAAAGTTGCGATTACCTGCAAACAATGAGGTCCATGCTGCTTTCTCCCCACTCTCCTCATTTACTGGTGTTAGATATTGTGTTGATGTCACTCCCCAAAATCGAGGGACATGACCGACGCTCGACCGGGTAGCCCCAGTCAAGCGGACCTGGGTGTATTTCCTCTCCCACGTGCTACCCCATATTTTCATTACTCATTAATCAAAGGAAATAGCCATTTATAATTAAAATACCTTTTTACGAAATATATATAACATACATGGTTACTTGGCGTGATTTACAAGTTATACTGCCCATATACAAGATACATAAGTACATAACCCAAGTTTCCTGTCTACGGAGCCTCTAAGGATACAAAACAGTTTGCAATACTTTCCAGTAACAAGGATCCGACTATACCTTACAGTAAAACCAAATATAAGACTCCGGGAAGAAAAACGGCATGAGCCACGCAGGGCCCCGAGAGGAAAGGGGCTCACCAATTCAGCTGATGGAAAGTGAAGGAGTGCTACTGTCGGTGGACTGAAGTACCTGTTGTAGATCCACCTACAATCATAACACGAATGTAGCGCCCCCGGCAAAAGGGACGTCAGTACATTTGAATTGTACTGGTATGTATGAACAAACTTTACCCCAAGTAGAATCAATCAACGCACAGATAACAAATAGTAATAGAATCAACAAACAAATGCACATGAAAGGAACAACCAAAGCCAAACAAGTTTCACAATCTCTCCTTTTCCCCTTTCAACATTATTTCATCACATCAATGATTTCACAACTTTCTCATATTTTCATTTCGATAGTGATTATGATCACTTTTCCATCCTTATTACCTCGGCCACCCTTATCACCACAACCCACACCTTATTACTTCGTGTTGCGGCGCGCAACCCGATTCCACCGGACAATCACATTTCACACAACAACAATAACAAATCACAAAGAATTTTCATAACCGTCAATACCATTTCCATCATATACAACAGCCCGCATACAATTTAAGTCACAACGATAATTGCCCACGACAAGTCACATACGATATTACCACAGTTGTTTCAATTGCATCAATTATGATTTCTTTCCATCATTTGTTACACAGCTTTTACCACATAAACACATTCACACACACACACTTGGTTTGTTGCCATTTACTTACACCATTATATCGGGAGACTTAACCAACAATGTTCAAGGCATATTAATCACAAGGATTCACAAATAGTCCACATAGGTAACACATATCAAATACTCGTACACCAAACAAGGTTACTTTACAAAGGTTAAAGTTAGCCATACATACCTGGAATCGAATTCCCCTTTTTACTTCTACTTCGGCTCACCAACAACCTAGTACCGACAATCTAGTTCACAAGTTAACACATATATCTTAGAATTGAAGTTCACAATTACTACCCGAACTTATTTAGGTCATCAATCACTCCTTTTGCAAGTCTATACTCCTACCCAATTCTTTTTACTAGATTGTAGGTATTAAAGAACATGCATGTATGTTTTCAATTTTTGTTTTCAAGAATCAATGCATGAGAATCCCCTTTTTGTTTAAATCTGAAAACTAATGAAAAAGGGCTGGGTATTTTACCTCCAAGAACGGAGATGAAGACAATTGCTTGAAATTTCCCGTCCCGGGTGACTTTGAAGAATCAAATTGATGAAGGTAGGACTTTATCTCTCAAGAACTCTCTCTTCCCTCTCTCTAGTTTATTCAGAAAATATGTTAAAATGAGGGGTTGGGGTGTTTTATTGAAGAACGTGTCGGGTTTAAAATTTAGAAAAAAAGGAGCCCGAGTCAGGTATGCGATCGCATTTGCGATCGCAAAGAAAAAATGCGGCCCGCAGAATGGACCGCAAAAGTGCTCCAAGAATCTGATCCTTCTGTCTGGGTTTGAGGCAGAAATGTGGTCCGCATACCCGTTCTGCGGTCGCATAATGCACCTCATAACTGCCCTTTACGAAATTTCAAGATGATTATGCGACGACTATTATGCGACGACTATGCGGTCCGCATATCAGTTATGCGATCACATAATGGACCGCATTTTGACCTCAAATTTGACTAATACACTGACTCATTCTGCGATAGAAATGCGGCCCCGTATACTTGATTTGCGACCGCATTCTGGATCACATAATAGCACTTTTCTGGAAAACTTTGATTCTTGATTTTTACATGCTTAGATCAGTACAAAGGGTCCGAATGTATACATGGAACTGGGCACTACGAGCTACTAGGTTTTGAGTACAAATTTTCACGGGGCCTTACATCCTCCCCCACTTAAAATCATTCGTCCTCGAATGAGGATTTTGGAAATTAGTTGGTTTTGAAAACAGGCTATGCAAACTCCCAATTTTTCACTAACTCCCATATTTTTAGAAAAATTTTGCTAGAGTTTCCTTTGTAATTAGACTTATCTACCTGTTAGAGATCCCTCGAATCATATTTCCAAGCACCATTACACAATTCCTATTATCCCTACAACTGGTATACAATTTACTACCTCAACACTTGCACATATTCAGTCACTTGTCACATTTTTGCACATAACTTGGTCACTTCAATGAGTCTCATACAGTTCAACCACTTAATACTCTATATGAATTTCAATTTATCATTACCAATCTACACTACCATTAATCATCCACTTATCACATGAGTTTTTTTTTACAAATCTTTTATTTACCAAGAAGGGTTTGCATATGACTCGAATAATGACAGCACATACAATTCTTGCATCACTTGAGGAGTTACAATAGTAAAGCATTTATGGGAAACATGGGGTGTCTTTGCACCAAATTGAACACAACATCAGTTTGCTTAGAGATAATAGTTTGCACGATTACTACTAGACTTATTCAAACAGGTGGGGATATTTTTCTTCATTTCATTTTCCGCTTCCCATGTGGCTTCTTCAACTCGTTGACTTCGCCATAATACTTTAACTGAAGTAATTTCCTTATTTCTCAATTTACGGATTTTCCTATCAAGAATAGCAACCGGAACTTCTTCATATGATAACTCTTCATTAACCTCGATAGTCTCAACTGGCATGATGGTGGATGGATCTCCAACCACTTTCTTTAACATAGACACATGGAACACCGGGTGCACTAATGACATTTCAGGGGGCAATTCCAGCCTATAAGCCACTTGCCCTATCCTTTGAGTGATCCGATACGGCCCGACATATCGAGGACTCAACTTCCGTTTCTTCCCAAATCACATGACTCCCTTCATAGGAGACACCCTCAAGAACACCCAATCATCTACTTGGAATTCCAATTCTCTTCGATGCACATCCGCATAGGATTTCTGGCAACTCTGAGCAGTTTTCATCCTTTCCTGAATGACTTTAACTTTTTCCATAGCCTGGTGCACGAGATATGACCCTATCATTTCTGCTTCACCCACTTTGAACCGTCCAATCGGAGACCTACACCTCTTTCCGTATAATGCCTCAAATAGGGCCATCTGAATGCTAGCATGAAAGTTGTTATTGTAAGCAAATTCTATAAGTGGCAAGTGATCGTCCTAATTACCTTTGAAATCCAAGACACATGCCCGCAACATGTCTTCAAGCGTCTGAATAGTCCGCTCCGCTGGACCATCAGTCTGCGGACGGAAAGTCGTGCTGAGATTAATCTGAGTACCCAAACCTTGCTGAAATTTCTTCCAAAAATTAGCTGTGAACTGGGCCCCTCGATTTGAGATAATAGAAAGTGGAGTGCCATGAAGCCTTGCTATTTCCTTGATATACAACTGAGTATATTGTTCTGCAATATCAGTGGACTTGACTGGCAAGAAGTGAGCTGATTTGGTGAATCGATCCAGTATTACCCAAATTGAGTCGAACTTGCGCTGAGTGCGAGCTAACCCTACCACGAAATCCATGTTGATCATCTCCCATTTCCACATTAGTATTTCCATAAGCTGAGTTAACCCATCGGGCTGCTGATGCTCAGCTTTTACTTGCTGACAATTTGGACATTTAGATACAAAGTCCGCCACACCCCTCTTTATACCATTCCACCAATAAATTTCCTTGAGATCATGATACATTTTCGTAGAACCTGGGTGCACAGAATACCTGGAATTATGAGCCTCTGCCATTACGCTCTCCCGAAGATTATACACATCTATAACACATATCCTACCTTGACATCGCAATACGCCATCATCACCGCTGAGTGAAAATGTCGAAGTCTTGTTATTCAAAATCACCTCCTTCATCTGTGTCGCCTTGATCCCGCTACAAGTGACGATTCTGCTCCATTATGCACCATAACATTCCCCTCATCTGAGGTCGAAATACAAACCCTTAGATTGGCCAATTGATAAACCTCTCGAGCCAAGGGCCTCTGATCCGTTCCCAAGTGAGCCAAACTACCCATAGACTTCCGACTAAGAGCATCGACTGCGACATTCGCCTTCCCTGGATGGTACAAAATGTTCATATCATAATCCATGAGCAATTCTAACCACCGTCGCTACCTTAAATTCAATTCTTTCTGCTTGAACAAATATTGGAGACTCTTGTGGTCTGAGAACACATCCACATAGACCCTATAAAAATAATGCCGCCATATTTTCAAGGCAAACACAACTGCCGCAAGCTCTAAATCATGCGTCGGATAATTCTTCTCGTGATTCTTGAGTTGCCTTGAAGCATACGCTATAATCTTCCCATGTTTCATCAACACACACCCCAAACCAACCCTAGAGGCATCGCAATAAACCAAAAATCCTTCCGTGCCTTCTGGAAAGGTCAATATCGGCATCGAGGTCAACCTCGACTTCAATTCCTGAAAACTTTTCTCACAAGCGTCGAACCATTGGAACTTAACTGCTTTCTGTGTCAACTTAGTCAATGGGGAGGTGAGGGTAGAGAACCCCCCCATAAACCTCTGATAATACCCCTGCTAAACCCAAGAAGCTATGGATCTCCGTCGGGGTCGTGGATCTAGGACAATCTTTCACTGCTGCAATATTCTGGGGATCCACCTGAATCCCTTCACTGGAGAAAACATGACCCAGAAAGGTAACAGACTCCAACCAAAATTCACATTTCAAAAATTTAGCATACAACTGGTGCTGATGAAGAGTCTACAGAACTGCCCTGAGGTGATCGGCATGATCCTCACGGCTCCGTGAATAAATAAGGATGCCATCAATGAAAACAATCACGAAAGAGTCTAGAAATGGCTTGAAGACCCGATTCATAAGATCCATGAAAGCTATCGGGGCGTTGGTTAGCCCAAAAGACATGACCAAGAATTCAAAGTGACCATAGCGAGTCCTGAAAGCGGTCTTAGGAATATCCTGCTCTCTGATCTTCAATTGGTGATACTCGGACCGTAGGTCAATTTTAGAGAATAACCTTGCACTTTGCAATTGGTCAAACAAATCATCTATCCGAGGCAAAGGATATTTATTCTTGATGGTGACTTTGTTGAGCTGTCGATAATCAATACACGTCCGGAGCGACCCATCCTTCTTTCTGACAAAAAGAACTGGAGCACCCCACAGCGACACACTCGGCCGAATGAACCCCTTTTCTAATAAATCCTTCAGCTGCTCCTTTAACTCCCTTAACTCTACTAGAGCCATTCTGTATGGTGAAATAGATATTGGTTGCGTATCTAGCAATACATCAATCCCGAAATCAATCTCCCTATCTGGCGGAATCCATGGAAGCTCGTCCAGAAACACTTCAAGAAACTCATTCACGACTGGCACGGACTCGAGGGTAGACACTTCTGAAGTGGTGTCCACCACCCGGACCAAATGATAGATACACCCCTTCTTAATCATCTTCAAAGCCTTAAGGTAGGAAATAAACCTACCCTTCGGCACCACATCATTCCCCTTCCACTCATAACCGGCTCATTAGGGAACTCGAGTCTCATGACTCTCGTTCGGCAGTCAAGTTTAGCAAAGCACAAATAAAGCCAGTCCATTCCCATAATCACATCAAAATCCACCATTCCAAGCTCGATAAGATCGGTCGTGGTAACACAACCATATACCGTGACAACATAATTCCTATAAACTCGCGCGGCTGTAATAGAATCACCAACTGGAGTCGATACAGAGAACGGCTCATGAAGTTGTTTGGGTTCTATCCCAAAACTTGAAGCAATGAATGGGGTGACATAAGACAAAGAGGACCCCGGATCAATAAGAGCATAATAATCAATGGGCTGAACAGACAAGATACCTGTAACCACATCTAGAGAAGCCTCTGCACTCTGGCGACCACTCAAAGCATAAAATCGGCTGGATCCACCTCTACCACAAACTCCACCCCTAACTGCACCACGCCCTACTAGGGCTGGAGGACGTACGGATGATGTGGCTTCTGAAGAACCGGATGACTGAGAAAATCCCCTACCCATGCCCTGACTGGGCACACGACAGTCCCACTGGATATGACCTCTCACCCCGCATCTAAAACATACCGGGATATCCAAGTCTCGAAATGGAACCTCCCACACTTAAGGCATGAAGCCTCCCCTGCTAGTGTGATTTCCCTCCGGGACGACCGGGCTGATGGGGTCTCCTACTGTCTGAACCTAGTCTCAAGTGATTGCTCTGCTGATAACTATGCATAGATGGCAGTGCGCTCACTGAAGACTGAGCATATGACTGGGATGACCCTGATGGACCTCTCCCCTGAACTGGTCTCCCTGAGTGACCCACTGATCGGGCCCTACTGCTACTCTCCCTTTCCGACCATATATTCAACTTTCTAGCCTCTGTGGCCTGAGAGAATCCCACAATCTTTCCATAATTCATATCCGAGTGTAAGGCCGTTGTAGCAGCCTCATTCACCACCAAAGGACTAAGGCCCTAAATGAATCGCCGAACTCGAGCATCCATGGTCGACACTAACTGAGGAGCATACTTGGACAATCTCACAAACCCCATGTGGTACTCCCAAACACTCATACTACCGTGCTTGAAGACCTCAAACTCAGTGGCATGGGCTGCCATTGTCTCGGCAGGCATGAAGTGGTCCATAAATGCATCTACAAACTCATCCCATCTAGCCCTAGGTCTCCCTCCATCTCCGAAGCCTTCATCACTCGAAGGGTCTTATACATTTCATCAAGGAAATCCTGCGGGCCGGCCTCTGGGTCTGTGCCTGTCAACTCTGGAGGGGATAACCGTAGAAACTAGTTGACTCTGGAGCTGGCAGAATCTCCCTGTCCGCTGGAGGATGCAGGGTCATCATGAGATCTCTGGGCCTGAGCGGCCACTAACTGGGTCAAAATACGGATGGCTCCTTTAAGGTCCCCGTCAGGAACCCCGGGACCGAAAGCTGGAACTGCATCAGAATTAGGAATATCGGCGGGAGGGATGGTAGCACCCTCTGCCGCAACAGGAACAGGAACACTTTGATATGGGATAGATGGCATGGTAGATTCAAGATCAGGGAGTCACTCTCACCCACGGCATCAGGTACATGATTCATAGCCACACTTGGGGTGGCATTGGCCCCAAGGCCGAGTCTAGCTCTCTTCTTAGGTGACATTACTGAAAAATCTTGGAATAGAGCACGAGTTAGACATAAATACATTCACTTTTCACTTCACCGCACGATATAGAATAACAAAGAAGAGGGTAATTTCCTAAATGTACATATAGCCCCCTACTTATAGATGTGGTCGACAACACACCGATAAGAAGGGCTCTACTAGACATGGCTCTGAGATATCCTAGTACTCTTTTAAAACCTTAGGCTCTAATACCAAGTTTGTCATGCCCCAAAATCAAGGGACATGACCGGCGCTCGACCGGGTAGCCCCAGTCAAGCGGACCTGGGTGCCTTTCCTATCCCACGTGCTACCCCATGTTTTCATTACTCATTAATCAAAGAAAATAGCCATTTATAATTCACACCTTTTTACAAAATATACATAACATACATGGTTACTTGGCCTGGTTTACAAGTTACACTACCCATATACAAGATACATAAGTACATAACCCACGTTTCCTGTCTACGGAGCCTCTAAGGATACAAAAGAGTTTCCAATACTTGCCGGCAACAAGGCTCCAACTATACCTTATACAAATACCAAAAATAAGACTCCGGGAAGAAAAGCGGCATGAGCCACGTAGGGCCCCGAGAGGAAAAGGGCTCACCAGTTCAGCTGACAGGAAGTGAAGGAGTGCTACTGTCGGTGGACTGGAGTATCTGCTATAGATCTACCTACAATCATAACACGAATATAGCGCCCCCGGCAAAAGGGACGTCAGTATATTTGAATTGTACTGGTATATATGAACAAACTTTACCCCAAGTAGAATTAATCAATACACAGATAACAAACAACAATAGAATCAACAAACAAATACACATGAAAGGAACAACCAAAGCCAAACAA
Organism: Nicotiana glauca; assembly: GCA_026770625.1. Lineage (NCBI taxonomy): Eukaryota > Viridiplantae > Streptophyta > Magnoliopsida > Solanales > Solanaceae > Nicotiana > Nicotiana glauca. Next base: position 21,958 of record MU678069.1, read on the forward strand.
GTTTCACAATCTCTCATTTTCCCCTTTCAACATTATTTCATCACATCAATGATTTCAAAACTTTCTCATATTTTCATTTCAATAGTGATTATGATCACTTTTCCACCCTTATTACCTCGGCCACCCTTATCACCACAACCCACACCTTATTACTTCATTTTGCAGCGCACAACCCGATCCCACCGGACAATCACATTTCACACAACAGCAACAACAAATCACAAAGAATTTTCATAACCATCAATACCATTTCCATCATATACAACATCCCGCATACAATTTAAGTCACAACGATAATTGCCCACGACAAGTCATATACGATATTACCACAGTTGTTTCAATTGCATCAATTTCATTTCTTTCCATCATTTGTTACACAGTTTTTACCACATAAATACATTCACACACACACACTTGGTTTGTTGCCATTTACTTACACCATTATATTGGGAGACTTTACCAACAACGTTCAAGGCATATTAATCACAAGGATTCACAAATAGTCCACATAGGTAACACATACCAAATACTTTTACACCAAACAAGGTGACTTTACAAAGGTTAAAGTTAGCCATACATACCTGGAATCGAATTCCCCTTTTTACTTCTACTTCGGCTCACCAACAGCCTAGTACCGACAATCTAGTTAACAAGTTAATACATATATCTTAGAATTGAAGTTCACAATTACTACCCGAACTTATTTAGGTTATCAACCGCTCCTTTTGCAAGTCTATACTCCTACCCAATTCGTTTTACTAGATTGTAGGTATTAAAGAACATGCATGTATGTTTTCAACTTTTATTTTCAAGAATCAATGCATGAGAATCACCTTTTTGTTTAAATCTGAAAACCAATAAAAAAAAAGGGCTGGATATTTTGCTTGCAAGAATGGAGATGAAGACAATTGCTTGAAATTTCCCGGCCCGGGTGACTTTGAAGAATCAAATTTATGAAGATAGGACTTTCTCTCTCAAGAACTATCTCTTCCCTCTCTCTAATTTGTTTAGAAAATATGTTAAAATGAGGGGTTGGGGTGTTTTATTGAAGGGGTCGGGTTTAAAATTTAGAAAAATAGGAGCCTGAGTCAGGTATGCGATCGCAAAGAAGAAATGCGGCCCGCAGAATGGACCGCAAAAGTGCTCCAAGAATCTGATCCTTCTGTCTGGGTTTGCGGCATAAATGCGGTTCGCATACCCGTTCTGCGGTCGCATAATGCACTGCATAACTGCCCTTTACGAAATTTCAAGATGATTATGCGACAACTATACGGTCCGCATATCAGTTATGCGATCACATAATGGACCGCATTTTGACCTAAAATTTGACTAATACACTGACTCACTCTGCGATAGAAATGTTGTCTGCCTTCTTGATTTGCGACTGCATTCTGGACCGCATAATAGCACTTTTCTAGAAAACTTTGATTCTTGATTTTTAAATGCTTATATCAGTACAAAGCGTCCGAACCGAGGCAAGCAAGATCACCGCGAAGAATTTTACACATTCCTAACGCATAATCGGAACTGGGCACTACGAGCTACTAGGTTTTGAGTACAAATTTTCACGGGGCCTTACAGTTGATTTGCTTGTACTTGCTGGATCTGCAGTTTTCTCTATTGAGTTGTCACTTTGTCCGCTTAAGATTGGACTAACACTCACATCCAATCTCTTAGCTGATGTTTTCTTCATTCCATCACTTGCATGTTACTCCTGTTGAATCTCTTTCAATGGAACAGTAGCATTCACCATAGTAGCTACTAGAGTTTTCTCTAGTTTCAAGTTAGCTTCAGCTAGGTTTCCTCCCCCAGCTAAAGGTTGCAACCTTGGTCTTCCTCGAGGTCTACCTCTTCCCCGAGCCATATCCACGGTGGTCGGACGTCGTACTAACGTGTGCCGGTGAGCATTGGGTTAGAGAGAGAAAATTTGTGTGTGAAAAATTTGAGTTCATTTCGAGTTGATTTGATATGTTTCGACACGAGTTTTTGGAAGTCGAAAGTTCAAAAGTTCATTAAGTTTGATTTGAGGTGGGTTTCTCGTTTTGATATAGTTATGCATTATTTAAGGCCTCGAGTAGGTTCGTATTTTGTTATGGGACTTGTTGGTAAGTTTGTACGGGGTCCCAAGGGGCTGGGGTGAGTTTCGGATAAGTTTGGGCTGTGTTGCGCTCGTTTTTCTTATGTTTCGACGTCATTTCTTCAAGCATAAATGGTACCACATTGAACAAATAAGCTCTAATTTCTGTTTTGATTGAAGTATTTCATCCGTATCGTAATTAAGGAGCCATAGCAAAAAGAATCGTCAAATTTGGACATCGTATGAGGATTTTTTGGTCATTTTACTAAGAATGGGGCTGCGAGATTTTTTAAATTAATTACGAAATTGCCATTGTCTTCGTATTTAAAAATTTGCACTTTTTCCAAATATTGAAACCAACATATCTCCTTCATTATAAAGTTAAATGGAGTGATTCAAAAGCCTAACTTGACTGTAACTTCACAATGAATCCATTGGAGGCATCAAAATCAAGTTTCGGGATCATTTGGCATCCAAAATGAGGCAAAACAGCTGGGCAAAAATACATAATATCGAAAGTTTGTTTATTTGGTCATATTTTGAGTTTGGAGCTCAGATCTGGACAATTTTTGGAGGTGGCTTTCACTATATTGATTGTGGTAAGTGTTCTATACTCGATCTTGGTTATACTTCATAAATCCATCTTCGTTTTAGGCATTTAATTGGTGATCTCAAAGTGAAATTTGGGTTTTGTCTAAAATTTCATAAAGTGAATTTTTGAGTATTGAATATCGATTCGGAGTCGGATTTAAGTGAAACTAGTATGGTTAGACTCGTAATTAAATGGACGTTCGGGTTTTGTATGTTTTGTCGTGTTTCGAGGTGCGGGCCCAGGGAGTTGACTTTTATTGACTTTTTGCAAATTATATAAGGATCATAGCTTTTTTAATTGAAATTATTTTTTCTTGCGTTGTTTGATGTATTTAAGTCTTCTTTGGCTAGATTGGGCCGAGCGATGTTGAATTGGTAAAGCAAAAGCTAAATTGAGTATTGAGTTGGCCGAATTATGGTAAGTATCTTGCCTAACCTTGTGTGTGGGATTTCCCCTTAGGATTTGAGTCTTCTATGTTGATTGTAGTTCGTATACGCGAGGTGACGAGTGCGTGCTCGGACTTATTTGTGGAAAGTTGGACTTTTAGGGTTATTAGGTCCTTATATTCACTGAGTATGAAGTTGCTCTTGATATGACTGAGTTTCCTATTTAGTAGTTTCACCTCTACATGCTTAATTGGAATTAATTACTTTATGATTCACTCTTATTGCCTATTTGACTCTTATTTGGCTTAACTGAAGATTTATACCTCTCCTATTGCCATGCTATCTTTTCATAACGGTCGATCATTATCTGAAATTATTATTATTATCTCATACTATAGTGGTGTAGTCTTAATTGAGGTTGCGATTGTCTTACCGCCGCTTATCCCTAATTGAATTGTTGAATAACCTTCGTAATTGCTCAACCTTAAAAGAAACTAGATATCCTATATTTCAGATGACATATCATTATTTGGAATTATTCAACTCGTGCTAGCATCCTTGTAGTTGAATTGTATAATGTGGGATCATCGCTACATTTCAGTGTTCCCTTGTTAAGATGTTCTCTTTACGCCCAGCATTCTTTACTGTGATTATTCCTTGTGAACGGGCTCTACCATTTCTTTGTGATTTAAAGTTCTGGAGTTGATTTACTTGATGTACTTTGTATTATTGTCATTGTTGTTGTACTTGTTGTGGTGATGCACGATGTTTTTGTCGTGCTATAATTGTTATCTTTGTTGGTTGCGCTGCATATTTACTTTGGGAATACGGAACGGTATTCTGGGATATCCCCCCGCATATTTGCTTTGGGACTACAGAACGGTATTCCGAGAGACCCCCATGTACTGCATATTTACATTGGAACTACGGAACGGTATCACGAGAGATCTCCCACCACTACATATTTATTTGGGACTACAGAACAGTATTCCTGGAGATCCCCCTAGACATTTACTTTTGGGACTACGGGACGTTATCCTGGGAGATCCCCTGTTGCTATCACTGTGTTCTGAGTTGTTGTCTTTCATTGATTCTATTCTTGTGTAAACATTCTACGTGTTGTCCATTCTTTTCCTTATGATTACTAGCTGGTGTGAACTATGTTAGAACACTTGCACAAGCATACACGTGGCTAAGCGCCCTTAACGGATAAGAGGTTTTCCTGATATTTTTTTAGTATAGATGCATACCCTTGTTTACTCGCTTTCTATGTGAGAATGGCTCTATTCGGCACGTGAGTTGTCAGCGTGATTATGAGGTATGATGAGGGCACAGGATGCCAAGTGTTAGGGTTCAGGTATTAAGACCCGTGAGTTGTAATTTATCCGAAGTTCGGTACTTCGTAAAGGTTGTTGACTAAAAATCAAATGTGAAAGTTGTCATAGTTGTAGAATTATTATTTGTCCTTTCTGTATCCGTGGTTTTGAATTTAGGTTGTGTTACCACTCACTCTTTTGTGTCATTATTTTGGTACCGCTGATACTTGTCGTTTTCCCCTTTCTTATTATAGTTATTGTATTATTAGTCATCTTGCGTAGTTTTCCTATAGAAATCATGTATTATTGTTCTTATACTTATACTTGTTCATTTTATTAGACCAGTAGGTGTCTTGACTGTTCCCCGTCACTACTCCATCGTGGTTAGTCTTGATACTTACTAGGCATCGCTATGGTGTTCTCATACTATACTTCTGTACGTTTTTGTCCAGATCCATGTATTTGCTTATTAGTATCTGTGCTGATCGTTGTTGTGGAGACTCAAGATAAACATGTTGTTGCATTCGCAGGTTTCGGATTTAGCTTCCTATTTGTATTCACACTATTTTACTTATTTCCAAAGAATTGTATTTAGAAGTCGTAATAAACTTTATAGAGCTTATGACTTGCACTACCAGTTTTGGAAAATTGTAAACTTTGTAAAGATTTTTGTATCGAGACTGTTAGATTTTCTTTATTATTGTTGTTATACAGTAATTGTTAAGCTTACCTAGTCCCTAAGACTAGGTGCCATCACGATACCCAATAGAGGGGAAATTGGATCGTGACACACTTGACTATAGACTATGTAATAATTTCATCTTTTTTATCAACCGTCATCATCCATGTATCATTTCTTACTCATGATGCTTCTTTATCTCTCCTCTTATTTTCCTGCTAGCATTTCTATCTATTACCTTATTCTGAAAACTTCAACAGGACATTCTTTTTTTTCTTAGCTCCAAAATGCTCCATCCACTAGCACTTCGAGTTGCCTAACATCTTCACTTTGAATTTTTTTTTTTTTGTGAACATTAGCTATACTATTCTAGAGTGCACCATCTAGATGTCTCACAAGGAGATCTACTAGCACATTTGTAATATCCTTCGGAAATGTCAACTAACTTAAACAATCCTCCACCATTTTGGGTTACTCTAACCTCAGTCGAATCCTGATATCACGTCCTTCTCTTAAACCATATCGGTTAGTTCCCATAGGGCATAACTGAGATGGGTGTGGCCGATTGTACATACATCTGTTACTGTTGAAGGTAACTCAAAATGCTTATATTTCTCTGCCTCAATTATAAATATTGATATTCTTCATTAACTGGGTGCCTCGTACCCTTCTTCATTTTGTTTCATTTACTTGTTGAAACTTGTATCTATCTTCTGAATCTCTCATTTTTTTCACCATATGAGTGGATAGATATTCTTGCCTTAAGGCTCCTTATCAAGAAGCTTACACATCTTAGTACACACATGATCTACTGAAGGTCTCTTATTTAGTCATCATAACCATGATGCAAAATTGAGTTCCTCTTACTTAACTCTTCCACAGCTGTATCTCTTACCAACTGGCTTTACGGATGTAGGTATCGCCTTATTATGAATAAAATAGAATTTAGGAGATTGAATTCTTACAAGTGAGCTCTACCACACGATCTAGAGTAAGAAAAAGGGTGACAGTCCTAAATATCCCATAACCTCTTGCTTATAAGTGTGGTGCACAACACACCCATAAACAAGACTCTACTAGATACGGCTTGTAGATTACCTAGGACAAAACTGCTCTGATACCACTTTTGTCACAACCCAAACCGATGTGCTGCGATGGGCACCTTATAAATTACTTAACCGAGTACCAACGTAACGTATCTTTTGTGTCATTCTATCATAGGAAAATGAACCGGTGTAAAGCATGAGGAATACAAACTTATACATATGACATACTGGCCTATAAGACCAAAATGATCACTCGTACACTGAACTTAGGCCGACAAGGCCATACAATATTTCACGTACACGACATATGTTTACAAACCTCTAAGAGTACATAAATGTCATAAAGATCGTGACAGGGCCCCCACCATACTAATCAATACATGTCCTAATTATACTGACCAAATAAGCAACTCCAGAGCAATTGGAATGCACCAACACCTTCCACTTAGCTAATAGCCTACTTGGAGGACTCTCATCCTATCTATTGGGACCTACAAGCATGAAACGCAGCGTCCCCAGGCAAAATTGACGTCAGTACAAATAATGTACCGAGTATGTAAGGAATGAAAAAGGGACGTCAGTACAAATAATTTACCGAGTATGTAAGGAATGAAAACCAATAAACAATAGACATGAGAGTAACATGGAGAAAAGACTCAACATGTAAGTCTGAATAACTCTGTAAATCATTAATATTTATAATGTCATGCATATGTGTATAAATGTCATACCATGCATAGGTATATGCGTTCATAACATCATCAGGCCTCTGAGGACATCCAATCATATCATCTCGGCCACTATGGGCAAAATCATCAACGTATGTCAGCTGATCAAGTGGTGGTGCATATATAACATTGTAACTTTTTCTCATATCCCATATACATATATATACATATATATATATATATATATATAAGCGTATATAACGTCATCTGGTCATGGGTCAATGTACATGTATAAATGAATGCAATGCATGAGAAGTGCGTCAATAAAATCTCTCGAAACGTCATAAGACCATTATGCCTTTGATTAATGTCATGAAGTAAACTTTATCAACTTACGTATTTTCTGAGACCCATGAACAGATGATAGAACAATAGGACACATGGGGAATCAAGAACATATAAATCTCTAGTATTTCTATGAATAGAGTCATTTATGGAAGTTGTGCATTTGCTCGTTTCGTTTGTATCCTATGGATCACGCCAAAAAGAAAGAAGGGATAGCCTTAACATACCTGAGTCGATTCTCTTGACAATCCTTCTAACATACGTCAATTGCGACAAAACACGTAACGACGGATCGAAGTAGGGGAGAATCCGTATGATATTTTTGAGAAAGATTGCACCGTACTCTTTTAGAATCACAAAATCCCGTTACTATTATGCTAAGAAGTCTCATATGAATCTCTTGCGGTAGCTTTTTATGTTTCTATGAAGATAGATATCTCTCTTTTGTAAATTTTATCATAATCTCACGTGACTTTTGTTGAATTTGAGAAGTCTTTCATGGCTTTTGTTGAAGCTGAACGTTGCCATTCCATATCTTTATGAACTTGAGTGTCTTTTATCTTAGTGGGTGTGGGCCCCACTAGGTGGTGACTTAGCCCAGAGCTCTTCCAAAATGTGCCACCCTGTTTTGTGAGTTAAGACTCATTACCAAAGCCTCCTTAGGTTGCCACGTTGTGGGGGGGGGGGGGTTAAACTTATCCATAAATTCACCCATTTCCTTAATCAACAATTACCCACATAATTAAAAATTATCTAAAATTACTTAAAGTACTATTTACTTTTAACCCACCTTATACACCTTATTATCATAGTCATGTGGTACCTTGTATGTCAAGTTCATAAATACGAGGTATTATAACCTAGACCATATTTTATCTCAAAATGTCAAACTTCGATGATACTCATTTTCTTTGATTTGCTTACCCTCTTACCTTCACGAATTTTTAACTTACGACGAAACTTTAACGTACGAAAATGCGGGATGCAACATCTCACTTCCGAGCTCTCATTAATTTACTTATGGCATAATTTCACGTACGAAAACATGAGGTACAAAAACATGAGGTGTAACAGTAAAAGGGTACAACCAAAGCTATCTAAGTAACAGACTCTCACAAGCTATAACCTACACCTATTTCCTTATTGAGGAAAGGACTTGCTTTGTTATACACACAAACACACACATAGACACCAGTTTCCACCTTTAGCGTTCATGTTTCCAAGTGTTCCCCGTTAAGTAGGCAAATTAATACAGAACTTCACTCCAATTGATTTTTAACGGAAAATTGAGCATCATATGTTTGATCCTCGGACTAGTAGTTTCAATGTACAACAACGACAAACCCAGTTTGATCCCAGCAGGTGGGGTCTAGGGAGGGTAGTACTTACCAACTTACCCCCTACCCAATACAGGTAGAGAGATTATTTCCAATAGACCCTCGGCTTAGGAAGGGACTAATAGTTTCACTGTACTGATTAAATGTCAGCATCCTCCACAGGTGATAGAATGAATTTCAATTCCATCTCCTGCCTAGGCAAAAGATATGACAGTGCTGATTCCAAGATGGCTGATGGTAGAGTTTGTTGAAGCTGCCTTAATATATTAATGATGCGATTTTTGGTTTCTTCTGTAGCGAGATCTTTTTCAGAACATAGAACCTGTAGAAGAAGTAACATTCAATTACCGAATGTTAATATATACATAAGTTTTGGTTTACTAGGCAACATCCACAATGTAATGATACGTTCATATCGGCAGATTAGTCAACCATCTAGATGAAATTTACATCAAAAAGGAATTTAACACGAGAATGTAATTTACTGTCAGATGCTTGAAAAGCATTAGTCGGACTTCTTTTTTACCTCTCTACTTTAGATGTTATTAACAGTATATTTTCTGCTAGAGAACTGATAGTCAATCAGTACTTCAAAAAAAGAAGTGAACAAAAACATGAAATAGTGACAAATGTAATTTTTAACGTCTCGTGAGATTTCTAATGCATTTTTTATGTGTTTTCCTGAGCTAAATTGGAGATTACTAAGTAACATAAAATAGCATAACATCCTAGGCAAGATAGACACTCTTATTGTGAGGGGTTACCTCCTTCTCTACCAGTACATTAATAATGCCTGTAAGCTTCTTGGGAAATTTTATGTCAGTCACGAATGAACAACTTAATCTAGTATCTAATAGTTCTTATTTCACACTAACCTCTGCAAAAACCGAAATAATTTTTGGAATGTACCGATAGCTGGGACCAATAACTTCTCTATCTGACCTGCAAATGAGAAAATTTGGTGAAACATTGAAGACGAAGAAGTCAATGAAATTGAGTTTACGTATTAGAGTTTGTCAACTTTAATTGAAAAACTAAACAAATCCTAGTAACAACTACCAAAATAATTGTACAAAGATCATATACTTAATATACATCAGAAGGAAATTGGTGATCTCTTATCACGAAAGCCTACAGTTGGAATTGCACATCCTAATGAAATATTTCTAAAACATATAAAATAAAAATTGTTGCAATTAGACTGTCATAAACTTCCCCAACTTGTTTGGAACTGAGGCATAGTTAATGTTGTTGTCGTTGCACTGTTGCAAACTTGTAAACTAGTTACAATGCTAAATGATACTTCAGGAGTTTGTTTGGCTAGTGATGGGTTAGATTTCCTAAGATGTGAAATCAGGAAACACGCTAGCATAACGCTTGGAATTATATTTTCAAAAAATAGTTCCAATCATATGTTGCCATTTTGTAATTTTTCCTTTTCTAGTTTTACAAAAATAAATATGTAAAACAGATAACAATGAAGATTTAAAATAGTAAAGTGAAGACCAGAAAAGGATGAAAACTAGAGCAAACTAATCGAGTACCTTTCAACCATCGAACATAGTTCGCCATGAACATATTTGGCTTCAGCCAGGTCACCCTTTATAGGCAGGCAATTCAACCAAACCGGAACAATCTACCAACGGATTTGGAATTAGAATTGTCAAGAAATTATAGCAAGATTAAATAGTGCATTGGAGGAACATCACTTTATCTGTGAATATATGCTTTACCATATTTCAACATGTGAGCGCATGCACAATGAAACAGACTCTTATCAGAAGGTATTAAGGCACAAACAATTGCACCAACGACTTAGCAATTGTTTGCTGTCTTTTTAAAATGTAAAAAAGTACTGATAATGTGAACTGTCTTTGAGTATTTTCTTCTCTTTCTTTCTTAAACACTTTTGAGCATAGTAAAGTATCTTATGGTAAAGCTAAATCAAATGCTCTCTCCAACCCAATTTATCTGAATTACATCTTAAAATGTTTGACGCCATTTGACTAATAATATTTACCATACAACATTCACAATTTTGTAGATTTCAAATTCGTTTAAAACTAAAATTTTAAACTTTGATACGTCATACGATGTTATATCAACCAAACTAGATTTTCGACTATTAGTTGGAGTAATATTCTCTTCCACTACCATAAGTCAAATGAACATTTTAAACTCTAGACAAGCCAATTACTGTCATAAAATATGAGACAAAAGGAGTAGGTAAAAAAGGAAATAAACTCAAAGGGATCTTCATTAGCAAGTATAACTTAAAGGAAACAGAGGAATCTCAGTATACATGTATAGCAATGAATACTTTTTTCCTTTTCATGAAGGGAAGGAAAAGGACGCTGCGCGAAGTATCAATAAGAGTACTTAAATAGTCCAGAGAACAACAGAAAGAGAGAGAAAATAGAGAAGTCTTAATATCTAGGGAATTGGCAACAATTATGCAATTTGGAACTAATTTTTAGAAAGTGTAGAAAGTACAAGCATATCAATCAATTATTAGCTTATTAATCATATTAAGTTGCATAGTATAAAAATATTCTTGTCGGGTTAACTAAGACACTTTTCAAATAAAGGATGAAATAAGTAAATAAATAAGACAGGAATTACTGGAACCTCTTTTAAATCTCTATATGTATAATAAGTAAGAAGGTCATCACACTAATATATTCCCATTCTAGTGCAATTTAACTTATAGAACTGAATCAGCGGCTATGAGACAAAGATTAGGATAAACCGTAAAAAAACAATTGCAGCTCTCAAACTATTTGATGCATGCAAGGAAGTTTGCAATAAAGACCTAAATGTACACCTTAAATAACATAATTCCAACTCAAGCATATATGACCTGTAGGCTTAAGAATGAATAAACAAATAAATGTTAGAGATTTCAAGAAGGACTAACCTGGGACGAGTTGATACTTTCCCGATGGAACTGACATATCTTACCCAGTGCAGAAACAGCATTATCATATGCACATTTATTCTCAGGTTCACGAGCACATAAATGCATTATCACTACATTGATCCTTGAAATAGCCTCTGAATCATGTCATGAAATTAGTAGTAAGTATAAAAATGTAGTATCATTTTTCATCCAGTTCTCATGATGAGAAGGATCTCAATATCACATTCAACGGTATTATACCTTTAATAACAGGTTTGAAAACAGAACTACCATATTCCGCATAAAGCCCAAGTCCATAAAGAGCATTCTGGACAAGTCATCGATGGTGTTAGGTTAAATGATATCATAAGCAACTAGAATAAAGAACCTGACAGCAAACACTAAGATAGCCAAACCTGTCTAACTCTTGGGTTTTCGTTATTGCTTGCATCCAAAAACAAAGGTAGAAATATATCACAGTACCTAGTTGACAAAGGAAATAATTTTTATCAAAACGGTGATCCCAACCATTTAAGAAAAACTCATACACACAAACCCACTTTATAGCTGCTTCAGGGCACTCCCTCACTAGGCTAGCAAAGATAACAGTTGGTGTACATCTCTCTTGAGCTGTTTTATCTTTGCCCTTCATAGAAGCAGGAAAAAATTGAAATTTAAATTTAAAAAAATTACGATATAAATATGAATACATAAGTAGAGTGTTAGAATGAAGGTGGTTATCATGTCCCGAACTCACCCACATAGGAATCAGATATGATGCCAGCTCGTCAAAGAAAGGCAAGAATGCTGCCTTCACCATTTTGATCAATGTTCTTAATATTCGACAAAGCTGATAAAAAAAAAAAAACTCAGGTTATTCGATAAGTAAAAGTAGAATCAAAGTGAGGCTTGCATAAAGAGTACAACAGTGTGTCATTTATATTTGAACTTAATTCTTAGAATGGAACATACCTGCCACAAAATATGATCTTCTTGCCACTTTTCCCTCCTCAGCAATTCATCTTCCTCTTTCCAGCCATAAATGAAAAAGAAAAAAAGAAGGAAGAACAAGAACCGGAAAAGAAGAAACGAGGAAGAAGAAAAGTTATGGTTGAATACTTGAATTAAGAGACAGAGGTGGGACCCATAAGGTGGTTGGATAGTTGGGTCAAAGAAATGGGCATGGGATTTTTAAAATTTGGGTTGATATTTTGCCTAGTTGGCAGATTAAGTGGTGGGCCCAATGCCACGTTGGAAATCCGTTAGAAGTAGCGGTAATTTTATCTACTTTGTTAACGGCAGGGACAATTTTAGACGGAAAGTAGAAACGGGTATAAACGTGACTAATTTTCCAAAGTACAAGTACAATTTTGGCCTTTTTCCCTACATTTATTGACTCTTGACGGAGTGCTAATAACATTTCCATGTTATATTAGCTTTTAGTCATGACATTAAATTAAGGTTAAATATTTCACGAAAACAAAAGGTACAAGCTAACTACTTTGTTTTAACTCTTTTATATCATAGTAAATGATATTTAACAAGTTCTGATAGCATAGCACTTAATATTGAGTTCACATTTTACTAATTCGTCTTGCATTTTTTAGCCGTCAATATTTATATATACTTCATAAACATGCTTTAATAATCCTTATGTAGTTTTTAAACATATATACTGCAAGACGTAATATATATGTGCAACGCACGTACCCTAAAATTAATATAGTATCAAAAGACAAATTGGTGCAAATGCAAACTTTATGCAATAAGGATAAAACAAATTAAGATAATACTAAGTGAATTGTCATTAATTTCCTTTTCGTACTAACTTTAACAAATGATAACTCCTTATATTTTTCTATATATTAAGTTGCTTATCGTTTAATATTAATTTAGTATAGTCATTTTAAAATTCTTTGTATGTTCTTTACTAATTGGCTCTAGACACATATTTTAAAACCCAATTTACATGTTCTTTATGCACACATATTTTACTGATTGACGTTAGGCACCCGTGCAACGCACATACACTAAGACTAGTTAAAAAGAAACATACCACCACAGTAGGAAAAAATGCAAACTTGGATCAAGAATATTAAGGAAATTGTCTTTGATATAACCGAACCTGCACGCAATTGTTCAATGTACTCAACATGACTGCAGATATATCGGTCATAGGCTCCTGCATGAGATAACATATCAAGTGTCACTTCTCTTTTATCCAAATAGACCGAAGTTAAACAATCTCCGAAACAAAAAAAAAAAAAAAACATAATTACTGAGGTTAAGAACAACCTCATGCAAAGCATCTAGCAAAGACTGCATTATATGGTCTGACAACTTTGTGAAATATGCCTCAGTTGCACCTTGTGCAATCCCTTTCTCAACAGCCAGTTTAGCAGAACGCAACAAAATATACATGGCTTAAACAGCAAAAATTTAGAAAATTGCTTCAGCAATTGAAAAATTAGAAAATTAAAAACCATATTAAATCACGAGAATTCTCACAATTAACAGCACATTTCCTGAGACCATTGTGGATATAGAATTTCAGAAGTGGAACAAAGACTGAAACAACCTGTTTAATGCATTAAGCCGTTGATATGACCTGTTTAATTTGACATCACTCAACAGCACATGACAAAAAGGAAAACATGCAGATGATCGTTCATGCCAACCTGGGAAACCCATGGGTAGAAGTCTCCCTTTAATGTCTCAGCAAAGCGGCATATCATAAAACAGGCTGCAACTAGATTCCGCTTCACAGAGATGGTTATAGCAGGTTCAAGTTGAGCACGTTGAATAATAAAGGGCATGACTTTATGGATATAAGGAAGAAAATCCTGTCCTAGGCAATCGCAAATTGCAGCACATGCCTGCAATGAAATTAAGAAAATAAAAAGAGGCCAATCTAGAAAGAAATCTGATCTTAAAATCAAGTGATTTACACATACCCTTAGCAAGTATTCAGTTGGAGAATCATTCCCCTTCACTTGTATTCCTTGTAATGATATCATAATCACTTTGATGACCTTTAATGACAACAGAAAAAAGGAAACTAACAAAAGTAAGCTCTATATTCTGAATTAACCAAAGGAAAATAAGCTCACACCAGCACAGGCCAAGACAAGAAAAAGAATGCCAAGAGATAGCGGAGAGATATCACCTTCATACATTTTGTTGTACATAATTGTTGAAAGAAATAGTAACTCAAACAAGAGTAATCTGTATTATGGTTTGACTACAGTAAAATCATGAAACAAAGCATAACAAATGAAACAAGACCGAAGCAACCCCAATCAATGGCATCTATATATGTGTTCAGTATTCCATGAGTAAGGAACTAAAAGAGATGTGTCCTATGAGCATGGCATCAATATATATGCGTTCAATCAATGGCATCGAAACTCAGTACTGGGCATAGTTGGAAGAATACCTGCTCTGCGTCTTCTCTAAATTTCTCCCTGCCAACAGCAGACCCAACACAGCTCATGCACTCTATCGCTCTGGCACGAAGAATGAGATCGGATTTAAGATCGGCATTTCTAAAGAAAGCTTTCAACTGTGGCATAACAGTATCATAATAGGTCCGGAAGTACTCCTGTTTCCGTATAATATATCAGCCTTCATGATTAATAATTTAATCAAAAATAGAACTTAGTCAGGAATAAAAGCACCGGCTAATACCTTAACAGATTCAGTTATACGAGACAATGCATATAATGCTTCTTGTTGGACCATTTGTTTGCCATTCTGCATTTCAAGCAACAAAATGCCGAAAAAGATATCATTAGTCTCTTGCACTTGTCAGAAGTAACATACCTCCGTAATTTGGTGGCCTCTATAGTTGCACACCTGTACAAGCACAAGCAGTTTGCTAACTATTCCATCTAGGTAAGGTATCAATAATTCTGGCTTGTTGGACACACAGAAGAAGGATAGAGCTCCAGCAGCAGATGCCTATAAAAATGCCAAAATGGTAAAAGGACCAAATTAGTTGGCATCAGCAACTGAATGGATTCAAATAATCACATCTACCAAATCTTTAGGCTTATGCTTATTTCCAAACTTTATTTACGGGTGCACTTTAGATAATTCCTTAAAATTTAGTAATGATTACTTCCTCTGTAATCTCATAGTATATTACAATCATTCAACGTTCTTGTAAGTCAGAAGAGAGATCTTATAGCAAATAAAATAAAGTCACGAAATAGATTTTCCAGAAACACACTGCCGAAGCCAGTAAATGTTTGTATTACAAAATTCTAGAAGGGATGTTACACAATACATCCTTAATTTGCGTCATGTTGCAGAAAAGCAAAAGTGATTTTTGAGGACTAACTGGGAACAAGTGTTGCGACTAAGCAGATGAAGCAATATATAGTTAAGAGACTTCTTAGAGTAACCTCAGATTACATCATGAAATCAAGCAGAATGCAATAAGATGAGTGGATCGATAAAGAGCCAACTCCGAAAGTTGTGGAATATTTAGTTTTAAGCCCAAGATTCTTAGGAATCAGATATACTAGAATATAAAAGGTATTAATACTCAATTATTATCTTTATGGATAAAGATAAAAATTAATGGGGTGGACCTAGGCAAGGTTAAAGAACTTCGACTGTATGGTACATGAGACCACCTTGTAGGCGTGCAGCAAGAACAAAAACTTTTGTTAGTTGTTTCATGTATCAATGAGTGTCTAATCTTCTTTTAGCTGGCATTTGTTCTTTAGAAAACTTGCATCATCCCTGAATAGTACATATCACCTATGTTGCGCGAACTCTCCAAAATAGCTGCCGCACCCGTGTCGGATCCTCCAAAAATGCACTACTTTTGGAGGATCCGGTACGCACCCATCAACATTTTCGGAGAGTCCGAGCAACATAGCATATCACATAGGACAAACCTGCACTCGTGGATGAACATGATCCATAGTTGCAGCTAATGCAGGAACTACTTGGTTATGGTATTGTTCTTGAAAATCTGGATGGTAGACAGTTGATAACATGTCAATTGCGCAGCAAGCAGCCCATCTGACTCGAGGATGAGGATCTTGGAGACAATTTAAAACCTTTTTCACCGGTTGATCCAGATCCTTAATCATCACCTATAATAGCAAAAAGAGCCATGATTCCGAGGTACGTAATTGCCTAAGAAAAAAAATCAAAGAGATAACTTTAAACAATGAAACAGTGTAAAGCATTCTGACAGAGTATTGGGGGGCAATATCATATACATTTAAGTTGTTTGCCAGCAAAAAGCACCCCTTAAATGCTACAAGTTGAAATAATATATATCCGTTACAATCAAACCATCTAGCCATAATAAATACACGACTAATATACTAAGACAGTTGCTGTACCTGCTTTGAGCAACCTTTAGCAATCTGAGCAAGTGCAAAGGGAGCTGCATGGCGCTTCTCCCAATCTGGGGCATCCCAGTAAGCAGACAGCTGCTCTTTAGCAATATGAACAAAATACTTACCTCCTAATGCACGAGAAAACCGTTCTAAGAAGTGCACACTAAAGCCGTGGTTACTTGTAGCCCCTGTACTATCATACTTGGTCTTGGCACTATGCCAATCAGGGTCATCCTTTATATCAGCTAATAAATTCACTAACACTGTTAAACATCTGCTAATAAATGAGAGCAACCTCTTCATCATCCCAGGTGTCTTCTCCCAGCTAGCCTCAACCAAAGTTACCAAAAATTCAACCGCCCCATGCCTCGTCCCCTCTTGCAATTTCTCATCCTCTGCTATATCCAATATTGAACCCACAACAACCACTAGTTGTCGCCTCAAGAACCTAGGCTCATTCTTCGCCAAGTCTTTTTAAAATGTCAGCACGTACCATGCTGCATCCTCGTCCCCACCGCTGCTCAATGTGTCGGCCAACGTCCTCAGCACACCTGGCAATAGATCTTGAAACTGCTCCTTTTCATTTGAACTAGATACGCACTGAATGAAGTTGATCACAGCTTTTGTGGCCGCAATCCTCACATTGAGATCGAGGGTATCATCATTCAGTGTATTTAGGAATACTGAGTGCAGATCTTTTACCCAAAGGGCAATTTTTTCTCCTCTATGCTCAGCTAGTTGCGCAAATATTAAGAAAACCGACTTTTTTAAAAAGTTGTTTGAACTAGAATTAGTGACGCATTGGTACAAGAAGGGCAATAACTCAGGCCAGTTGCTATCTGGAAGAGGTGAAGCAGCCAGCATATAAACAGTGTAACGAAGCTCTCCAATGATGAATTCTGATTCTTCTTGGTTCATACAATCAAGGATCATACACTTGATACTTGATTGAGTGGAGACACTTATTTTGTGCCAAGTGCATAAGTCGTCATCTTTAAGCAAATTTTTTAAGAGGAGAGCACATTCTTGACGGGTATAAAAGTCGTGGGAAGGGCCAAGATAGTCAACAAGCTTAAGTGCAAGGGATTCTGGATCCTTCTGCTTCATCATGTTAAATATGGACTTAGCCTCCGAATCATTTTCCTCGGAGCTGTCTATGTGATCAGAAATAAATGTTTCAAATGGCTCTGAGTCAGGCCCAAGAATAACCTCCAGATCGGCCTT
The DNA here is from genome assembly GCA_026770625.1 of Nicotiana glauca. Classification (NCBI taxonomy): domain Eukaryota; kingdom Viridiplantae; phylum Streptophyta; class Magnoliopsida; order Solanales; family Solanaceae; genus Nicotiana; species Nicotiana glauca. Next base: position 39,887 of record MU678069.1, read on the forward strand.
CTGTGACTGAGTAACCTTGCTATTCATTACAGTATATATTAAGATGAGAGAGAGAGAGAAACGACTACAGAGTTGTGACAAATGAAAGAGATTGAGAGAGAGTTGTCAGAAAACTATAATATATTAAGCTCAAAATTATAGATACCTCCTCCAACAAATGTAAATATAAAGGTCAACTCCCCTATCAGCCAATATTTTAATACAATATCTTAATATCAGCCTATTGTACTGTATCTTATATATAGTTAATTACTTTAATATAATTTTTATTTTGAATGTTACTCAAATTTTAATTGTATTGTTAAATTCGTTTTTATGCAACAGAAAAGTATTATCATATGTAACAGGGCTGATTTGATAATGTTTTTAACGTGGAGATATCAAGGTAGGAAAGGGTGAAGATTGTAAACAACACCGCTGAGCCCAAGATTATAATATGTTGAGGTCAACTCCCCTCCTTTTACCTGTTTCCAAAATTATAGAAAGACCCTATACAAAACAACAATTTACAGTAATAAGACAAAGGAAGTAAATATATAGTCAAAACAGCATAACCTCTTCAGCAGCCTTTTCTCGCAAGTCATTCCCGGTCTGAAACGACACCATATGAATCACAAATTCCAGAAACTCTTCACAATACTAACTATATCATCTTAACACCAAATCAGCTAGCATGACTGACCTCTGACTTCATTCTAGAAACTCGAGTCGATTCAGCTCCAAAATTTACCGAATTCGACCCCTGAGGAACTCGCCGGCAACAAGCCTTGGCCTCATCTCCGCCGTCCTCCGCCGCGCAGTGAAAAGCAAAAATTATTGACTTCTCCTCCGAGCTATATTATATGCAATCGTCAACTCCCCTTGTTATTTCCAAAATTATAAAGTTACCCAGAACCAATTTCTCTTTAGAGATAAAACTAGGTGAAATGATTCAACAATAAACACTTCCAGCTAATATAAAAATTATTGAACTTGCACTGAACTATATTACCTTTAGAGATAAAACTAGGTGAACTGACACAAAATTTTATGAATTATTATTATTTTTGGAAAATTGAATTTGAAATCATTGTTTTCTAATGTTAGAAATTTTTGGGAGGGCCAGGACAATTAAACAAATAAACAAAACTCACTATTAGATAGGCGGAGGGAAGCAAATGGCTAGCATACATAGTTACATGAATTTCAGGTGTATATATTAATTAAGTCCACACATGTATACACTAGTTCATACATGCCTACACTAGTTCATACATGCCTACACTAGTTCACACAAATTCACACATGTCCACACCTGTGATAACCCGGCAAGTCGTCCCATGAGTTACCGCTCTGTTTCCCCCATTTTTGCTTCTTTATGTATTGTCTATCCATGTTTTAAGGTATCAGGTTGGTCAAATTGAATCCGAATTGGTTTTGGTGAAGTTTGAGACACTTAGTCTCTTTTAAGAAGGCTTAAGTTGGAAGTCAATCGGATGTTGACTTATGTGTTAGAGGGCTCGGATGTGAGTTCTGATGGTTCGGTTAGCTTCGGGAGATGATTTGGGACTTAGGAGTGTGATCGGAATGGATTTTGGAGGTTTGGAGAAGATTTAGGCTTGGATTGGCGGAGTTAATATTTTGGCGATTTCCGGTTGGTAGGCGAGATTTAGATATAGGGGTCGGAATAAAATTCTGAGAGTTGCAGTAGCTTTGTTGTGTCATTTGGGATGTGTGTGCAAAATTTTAGGTTATTTGGACGTGGTTTGGTTGGTTTTTTATCAAAAGCGGAATTCGGAAGTTTTTAGAAACTTAGGCTTGAATCTGAGGTGTTTTGGTTGATTTGATGTTGTTTGAAGTGTTTTGATGATTGGAACAAGTTTGAATAAGGTATTAGGACATGTTTGTGCTTTTGGTTGAGGTCCCGGGGGTCTTAGAGTGATTTCGGGTGGTTAACGGAGAGGTTGAGATGTTATTGCAGCTGCTGAGATTGCTGCTTCTGGTGTTTTCGCACCTGCGGTTTGGGGACCGCAGGTGCGGCGCCGCACGTGCGGAAAGGGAGCCGCAGAAGCGGATTTGATAGGAAGAATCAGGAACCGCAGATGCGGTGGATTGACCGCACCTGCGAAGGCGCAGATGCAGAGAGATGATTGCAGATGCGGTATTTTGCCCGTTAAATGATCCGCAGATGAGGAGGTGAGACCGCATATGTGGTACCGCAGAAGCGGCTATAGTGCCGCAGTGTGCGCAGATGCGGAGAGATGACTGCAGATGCGGTATTTTGCCCGTTAAATGATCCGTAGATGAGGAGGTGAGACCGCATATGTGGTACCGCAGAAGCGGCTATAGTGCCGCAGATACGGAACAACTGGACAGAAGAATTAAAAGAAGTCCTTCGCGAATTTTGGGTTATTTCACTATTTTTTACTTCGGCCTTGGAGCTTTTGGGCAATTTGATAGAGGGATTTCAAGGGGGCTTTATTGAGGTAAGGATTTTGGACCTAAAACTCATTCCTATGCTATTGTTTCATGGATTAGAGCTAGAATTTATGGAAATTAAGGGTGAAACTAGGGGAAGCTAGGGTTTAGGATTGGAGACCTATGATTGAGGTTTTGATGGGCCATTGGGGGTCGGATTTCTGAGTTTTTGGTATGTATGAACTCGTGAGAAGATAAGGAATCTATTGGTGTAAAAAATTTTGAATTTCGAGACGTGGGCCTTAGGGTCGGGTTTTGTTAATTTCGGAATTTGTGCTCTTTATTGATTGTTTTGACTTGGTCTTTGTTCCCTTGACATATTTTGATGTCCTCATTCTGATTTTGGTTAGATTCGACGCGCGTGGAGGCCGATTCGAGGGGAAAAGGCATCGCGAGCTAGATATTTAGCCGGTTCGAGGGTGAGTAATGATTGTAAATGATGTTCTGAGGGTTTGAAACCCCGAATTGCACATTGTAGTGCTATATTGAGGTGCACACGCTTGATGACGAGCGTGGGGTCGCGCACTATTTGGGATTGTGACTTGGTCCGTCCCGATTGATGATTTTACCGCGTATTTGAGTGAAAATTATTTGATATCATCATTAATTGGGTTGAATGCCATATTTGGGCCTAGTGCCAACTATTTGAACCTTCGAGGTTTTTCATTGATATTTCCTCACTGTTTTGACTTTATTCTTGAACTCAGTCCTGTTATTTTCCACTGTTTTTCATACTCAGCAATGTTTACTCAGTTTTAAAACTTAAATGATGTTTGTGCTGAGAAATACTGTTTTACTATTGCCGAGGGGCTTATAAGGATTTTTGATTGAGTAGGGGCGGGGGCCTATGTTGTGCGGATACACTAATACTGATTTGAGGCCGAGGGCCTAGTTCTGATGCCACGAGATGGCTTGTTATTGCGCTTGGGTTGTAAGGGACCCCTACAGAAGTCTTCACACTCCAGTGAGTGCGGGTACCCATTGTGATGTGAGATTGAGCCCGAGGGGCTGGTTTTATTCTGAGATGTTGCCCGAGGGGTGGATTTGTAGATATTGTGCTTGAGGGGCGAACTTCTATTTGCTTACCTTATCTTAAATGTCTGTCAATTACGTTTTTATTGTTGAAAAAGGATTTTACTTGGCTTTACACTAGTTTCTTGTTTTTAAATGGTTTTACATCCTTCATTATAGAATGTTTTGTGCCTTTCGTATTTTCTTGCTTTCAGTCGTTATTTACATTTGTTACTCACTGAGTTGGAGTACTCACTTTACTCCATGTACCCTGTGTGCAGATTCAGGCGCATCTGATCCCGCTCCCGAGTGCTGATTCGTTCCGGCTTCAGGCGGATCTCGAGGAGTCTTAGGTAGTTGTTGGCGTTCGCAGCACGGAGCTCCTCCCTATCTCTTTTCTTTTATATTCCTAGTTCAATACCAAACTCTGTAGTTACATTTGAGTATTCGGTGTTGTTAGATGCTCATGACTTGTGACACCCCAGTTAGGATTGTGTTGGGTTATAATTCCTCACTTAATTGATATTATCCGCTACTTTATATTATTAAATCATGTTTTAGACTGTTTTATATTGTTTAATTGTTTTAAAAATGAATTGGGTTTAATTGGTTGGCCTTGTCTTCACGAGAGGTGCCATCACGACCGGGTCTAGGGAATAGGGTCGTGACAAGTTGGTATCAGAACCTAGATTACATAGGTCTCACGAGCCATATGCAGGTTTAGTAGAGTCTCGCGGATCGGTACGGAGATATCCGTATTTATCCCCCGAGAGGCTACAGAACCTTTAGGAAATACTTCATATTCTTGAAATTCTTGTCGTGCAAACTTGTTGATCCGAGTACTAAACTTCTGTTATTCTATTCTCTCACAGTAGGTGAGGACATGCACTACCAGACAGGGTGGACGACCATTAGTACCACCAGTCGGGGCCACTAGAGGCCGAGGACGCGGCCGTGGTCGTGGTAGAGGTAGAGCAGTGAGGGCAGCACCTGCAGATCCACCAGTTTCCCCAGTTCAGGACCAGGTCCCAGCTGTGGACCCTCCAGCAGCACCAGCTCAGGCACCAGCTGTGCCTATTGTGATTTCGGGTCTTCAGGAGGCCTTGACTCAGATCTTATCAGTTTGCACTGGCCTAGCTCGGGCGGTTTCAGCCACTACAACCGCAACTACTTCTTAAGTTGGGAGAGGCAGTTAGACTCCCGCACACCCGAGCAGGTCGTGCAGGGACTTCAGCAGCCAGGGGCACATCCATCTTAGCCGGTCGCAACTGCTCAGGACTATGTAGTTCCTGTCATGCCAGAGGATGAGCAGCGTAGGTTGGAGATATTTGCTAGACTTCAACGGAGCAGAGGGCGAGGATGCCCAGGGCTTTTTAGACAAGTGTCAGGGGATACTTCGTACAACCGGTATTCTAGAGACCAGCGGGGTCGCTTTCACTACTTATCAGTTCTCAGGAGTTGTTTTTACCTGGTGGGAGGATTTTGAGAGGCGTAGGCCCGTTGGTGCAGCACCCCTTTCTTGGCAGCAGTTCTCCGTTCTCTTTCTGGAGAAGTATGTACTGCAGTTTCACAAGGAGGAGCTGCATAGGTAGTTTGAGTGGTTACGTCAGGTGGACATGACCGTGTCGCAGTATTAGTTGAGGTTCTCTTAGTTGGCTTGTCATGCCATCTGGTTGGTCCCGACAGATAGAGAGAGGATCAGGAGGTTTGTCGTTGGTCTTACTTATCAGCTTTGTATTCTTATGAATAGGGAGAGGATGACTGGTGCTAAATTCGAGGAGGTTGTAGATATTGCCCGGGAGATTGAGTTTGTCCGTCGCCAGGAGCGAGAGAATAGGGAGGCTAAGAGGCCTCGAGGATCTGGTGGCTATAGTTGTGCTCCTTCGAGGGGCCAGTTTCAGCACGGCAGAGGCCGACAATTCCGAGATAGTTAGTCAGATCGCCCAGGTTATTGAGGGGCGTCATCAGGTCATGGTTTCGCAGTTCACACCAGGGCCATTCTTCACTTAGTGCCCTTCCAGCTCAGAGATCATCCCGTGCTCCACCTGTTCAGGGCTCTTCTATGTCGAGTGCATATGCTGGTCACTCCGGTGCGAGGGTTCCCATCAGTCCCCTTCTCCAGCACCTGGGAGTTGTTACGAGTGTGGACAGATGGGCCACATGTAGAGACAGTGTCCCTGTTGTGTTGCTAGTTCATCCCAACAGAGGGGCCAGTCATGAGCTTCAACGCTAGTTGCTCCACCATCACCCGCCCAGACAGCTAGGGGTGGGGATCAGTCAGACAGGGGTCGCCCCAGAGGGGGAGGTCGATCAGGGGGCGTTCAGGCCCATTTCTATGCTCTTCCAGGTAGACCCGATGCCATCGCTTCAGATGTTGTTATTACAAGTATTGTTTCAGTCTACCACGGAGATGCATCTGTATTATTTGATCCCGGTTCCACCTTTTCTTATGTGCCATCATACTGTGCTCGTTATTTGGGTACGCTCCGTGAGTTTTTTGCTTTACCTGTTCATGTATCTACCCCGATAGGTGATACTAATGTTGTAGACCGTGTGTACCGGTCGTGTGTGGGGACTATTGGGGGTCTGGACACCCGAGTGGATCTTTTATTATTGAGTATGGTGGATTTCGATGTCATTCTGGGCATGGATTGGCTATCTCCTTCTCACGCTATTCTGGACTGTCACGTTAAGATAGTCACATTGTCTATATCGGGTGTGCCATGGATTGAGTGGCGAGGTGTGTCTGATTACGTTCCTAGTAGAGTAATCTCTTTCTTGAAGTCCCAGCGTATGGTTGGGAAGGGTTGTCTTTCGTATCTAGCCTTTGTGAGGGATGTCGGAGCCGAGGCTCCCAGTATTGATTATGTTCCAATTGTGAGGGATTTTCCTGATGTATTTCCTGCAAACCTACCGGGCATGCCACCGGACAGGGACATTGATTTTGGTATTGACATGGTACCGGACACTAGCCCATTTCTATTCTGTCGTATCGTATGACACCAGCGGAGTTGAAGGAGCAGCTTCAGGAACTCCTTGATAAGGGGTTCATTCGACCTAGTATGGCACCTTGGGGTGTGCCGGTTCTGTTCGTGAAGAAAAAGGATGGCACTATGAGAATGTGCATTGATTATAGGCAATTGAACAAGGTAACAATTAAGAACAAGTATCCTTTGCCTCGCATTGATGATTTATTCGACCAGCTTCAGGGAGCGAGGGTATTCTCCAACATTAATCTATGTTCAAGTTATCACCAGTTGAAGATAAGGGATTCGGATATTCTTAAGACGGCCTTCAGGACCAGATATGATCATTATGAGTTCCTGGTTATGTCTTTTGGGTTGACCAACGCCCCAGCAGTGTTCATGCATCTGATGAACAGCGTGTTCCAGCCTTACCTTGACTTATTTGTCATAGTTTTCATTGATGATATCCTGGTATATTCGCGTAGTCAGGAGGAGCATGCGGAGCATTTGAGGTTTGTGTTGCAGAGATTGAGGAAGGAGAAGCTTTATGCAAAGTTCTCCAAGTGTGAGTTTTGGCTCAGTTCAGTGGCATTCTTCACGTGGTGTCCAGTGAGGGTATTCAGGTTGACACAAAGAAGATAGAGGCGGTTTAGAGTTGGCCCAGACTGTCCTCAGCCACGGAGATTCGCAGTTTTCTTGGTTTGGCAGGCTATTATCGTCGGTTTGTTCAAGGATTCTCATCTATTGCATCGCCCTTGACCAAGTTGACTCAGAAGGGTACTTCATTCGTATGGTCAGACGAGTGTAAGGAGAGCTTTCAGAAGCTCAAGATAGCCTTGACCATAGCTCCATGTTGATTTAGCCATCAGCTTCAAGTTCATATACCGTGTATTGTGATGCTTTGAGAGTAGGTATTGGTTGTGTTCTGATGTAGGAGGGTAGAGTTATTGCTTATGCTTCTCGTCAGTTGAAGCCCCATGAGAAGAACTACCCCGTTCATGATTTGGATTTGGCTGCCATAGTTCACGCATTAAAGATTTGGAGGCATTACTTGTATGGCGTATCTTGTGAGGTATTCATTGATCATCGCAGTCTTCAGTATTTGTTCAAGCAAAAGGATCTTAATTTGAGGCAGCGGAGATGGTTTAAGTTGCTTAAGGATTGTGACATCACTATATTGTACCATCCGGGGAAGGCCAATGTGGTAGTCGATGCTTTGGGCTGAAAGGCAACGAGTATTAGGAGTTTGGCATATTCTAGTTTGGGAGAGACCTCTTGCGGTTGATGTTCAGGATTTGGCCAATCGGTTTGTGAGGTTGGATATTTCGGAGCCCAGTCGGGTGTTGGCTTGTGTGGTTTCTCGGTCTTCCCTATATGAGCGCATCGGAGAGCGCCACTATGATGATCCACATTTGCTTGTCCTTAGGGATAGAGTTCAGCATGATGATGCCAGAGATGTGACTATTGGAGATGATAGGGTATTGAGGATATAGGGCCGGATTTGTGTGCCCAATGTAGATGGGCTTCGGGAGTTGATTCTGGAGGAGGCCTATAGATCGCGGTATTCTATTCATCTAGGAGCCGCGAAGATGTATCAGGATCTGAGACAGCATTACTGGTGGAGGAGAATGAAGAAAGATATTGTGGGATTTTTAGCTCGGTGTCTCAATTGTCAGCAGGTAAAATATAAGCATCAAAGACCGGGTGGCTTGCTTCAGCGGATGGATATTCCAGGGTGGAAGTGAGAGCGGATCATTATGGACTTTGTAGTTGGGCTTCCATGGACTTTGAAGAAGTTCGACGCTAATTGGGTGATTGTGGATCGGCTTACCAAGTCCACGCACTTCATTCCTATCAGTACTACTTATTCTTCAGAGCGGTTAGCAGAGATTTATATCCGGGAGATTGTTCGGTTGCATGGTGTCCCAGTTTCTATCATTTCAGATCGGGGCACTCAGTTTACTTCCCAGTTTTGGAAGTCTGTTCAGCGAGAGTTATGTACTCAGGTTGAGTTGAGCATAACTTTTCACCCTCAGACGGACGGGCAGTCCGAGCGCACTATTCAGATATTGGAGGATATGTTACGCGCTTGTGTTATTGATTTTGGAAGGTCGTGGGATCAGTTTCTACTGCTTGTAGAGTATGCTTATAACAACAGCTACCAGTCGAGTATTCATATGGTTCCATATGAGGCTTAGTACGGGAGGCGGTGTAGATCTCCAGTTGGTTGGTTCGAGCCCGTTGAGGCTAGGCTATTGGGGACAGATTTGGTGCAGGATGCTTTAGATAAGGTGAAGGTGATTCAGGAGAGACTTCATACAGCACAATCGAGGCAAAAGAGTTATACTAACAGGAAGGTTCGATATGTGTCCTACATGGTTGGTGAGAAGGTTTTGTTGAAGGTTTTTCCCACGAAGGGTGTTATGAGGTTTGTAAAGAAAGGGAAGTTGAGTCCGCGGTTTATAAGGCCTTTTGAGGTACTTCGGAGGATTGGGGAGGTGGCTTATGAGCTTGCCTTGCCACCCAGCTTGTCGAGTGTGCATCCGGTGTTCCATGTTTTAATGCTCCGGAAGTATATTGGAGATCCATCTTATGTTCTAAATTTCAACACGGTTCAGTTGGAGGGTGATTTGACTTATGATGTGGAGCCAGCAGCTATTTGGGAGCGTCAGGTTCGGAAGTTGAGATCAAAAGATATATCTTCAGTGAAAGTGCAGTGGAGAGGTCGGCCCATGGAGGAGGCTACCTGAGAGACCGAGTGGGAGATGCGAAGCAGATATCCTCACCTGTTTGAGGCTTCAGGTATGTTTCTTAACTCGTTCGAGGATGAACGTTTGTTTAAGTTGGGGAGGATGTGATGACCCAGCAAGTCTTCTCATAAGCTACCGCTCCGTTTCCCCCATTTCTACTTCTTTATATATTGCCTATCCGTGTTTTGAGGTATCGGGTTGGTCGAATTGAATCCAAATTGGTTTTGGTGAAGTTTGAGACACTTAGTCTCTTTTAAGAAAGCTTAAGTTGGAAAAGTCAACTGGATGTTGACTTATGTGTTAGAGGGCTCGGATGTGAGTTTTGATGGTTCGGTTAGCTTCGGGAGGTGATTTGGGACTTAGGAGTGTGATCAGAATGGGTTTTGGAGGTTTGGAGAAGATTTAGGCTTGAATTGGTAGAGTTGATATTTTGGCGATTTCCGATTGGTAGGCGAGATTTTGATATAGGGGTCGAAATGGAATTCCGAGAGTGCAATAGTTTTGTTGTGTCATTTGGGATGTGTGGGCAAAATTTTAGGTTATTCAGACGTGGTTTGGTTGGGTTTTTTATCAAAAGCGAAATTCAGAAGTTTTTAGAAACTTAGGCTTGAATCCGAGGTGTTTTGGTTGATTTGATATTGTTTGAAGTGTTTTGATGATTGGAACAAGTTTGAATAAGGTATTAGGACATGTTTGTGCTTTTGGTTGAGGTACCGGGGGTCTCGGAGTGATTTTGGGTGGTTAACAGAAAGGTTGAGGTTTTATTGTTGCTGCTAAGATTGCTGCTTCTGGTGTACCGCAGGTGCGGCACCGCACGTGCGCAAAGGGTGCAGAAGCAGATTTGAGAGGAAGAGTCAGGAACCGTAGATGCAGTGGATAGACCGCACTTGCGAAGGCGCAGATGCGGAGATATGACCGTTGATGCAGTACTTTGCCCGTTAAGTAATTTCCGCAGATGCGGAGGTCAGACCGCATATGCGGTACCGCAGAAGCGGCTATACTGTCGCAGATGCGAAACAACTGGACAGAAGAATTAAAAGAAGTCTTTCACGAATTTTTGGTTATTTCACCATTTTTTTACTTCGGACTTGGAGCTTTTTGGGCGATTTGAAAGAGGGATTTCAAGGGGGCTTCATTGAGTTAAGGATTTTAGACCTAAAACTCATTCCTATGCTATTTTTCATGGAATAGAGCTAGAACTTATGGAAATTAAGGGTGAAATTAGGGAAAGCTAGGGTTTAGGATTGGAGACCTATGATTGAGGTTTTGATGGGCCATTTGGGGTCGGATTTCTGAGTTTTTTGTATGTATGAACTCGTGGGAAGATAAGGAATCTATTGGTGTAAAAAATTCTAAATTTTGAGATGTGGTCCCAGGGGTCGGGTTTTGGTAATTTCGGGATTTGTGCCCTTTATTGATTCTTTTCGCTTGGGCTTTGTTCTCGTGGCATATTTTGACGACCTCGTTCTGATTTTGGTTAGATTCGACGTGCGTGGAGGCCGATTTGATGGGCGAAGGCATCGTGAGCTAGAGATTTAGCCGGTTCGAGGTGAGTAATAATTGTAAATGATGTTCTGAGGGTTTGAAACCCCGAATTGCACATCGTATTGCTATATTGAGGTGAGGCACACGCTTGATGGCGAGCTTGGGGTCGCGCACTATTGGGGATTGTGACTTGGTCCATCCCGATTGATAATTGTACCGCGTATTTGATTGAAAACTATTTGATATCATCATTATTTGGGTTGAATGCTATATTGGGCCTAGTGCCAACTATTTGAACCTTCTGGGTTTTTCATTGATATTTTCTCACTGTTTTGACATTACACTTGAACTCAGTCCTGTTATTTTCCACTGGTTTTCATACTCAGCCATGTTTACTCAGTTTTAAGACTTAAATGATGTTTGGGCTAAGAAATACTGTTTTACTATTTCCCATGGGGCTTGTGAGGATTTTTGACTGAGTAAGGCTGAGGGGCTATGTTGTGAGTATACACTGATACTGATTTGAGGCCGAGGGCCTGAGATATGTATGCCACAAGGTGTCTTGATTGATATGAGGCCGAGGGCCTAGTTTTGATGACACAAGATGGCTTGTAATAGCGCTTGGGCTGTAAGGGTCCCTTCCAGGAGTCTGCACATCCCCTAGTGAGCGCGGGTACCCATTGTGATGTGAGATTGAGCCCGAGGGGCTGGTCTTGTTCTGAGATGTTGCCTGAGGGGCGGATTTGTTAATACTGTGCCCGAGGGGCGAACTTCTATTTGCTTACCTTATCTTAACTATCTATCAATTACCTGTTTATTATTGAAAAAGGATTTTACTTGGCTTTACACTGGTTTATTATTTTTAAGTGGTTTTACATGCTTCATTATAGAATGCTTTGTGCCTTTCATGTTTTCTTATTTTCAATCGTTATTTACATTTGCTAATCGCTGAGTTTGAGTACTCATTTTACTCCCTGCACCCTGTGTGCAGATTTAGGCGCATCTGGTCTCGCTCTCGAGTGCTGATTCATTCCAGCTTCAAGCGGATCTCGAATACTGGATATTTTTAGCCCAGTTGTATGTTAGATTGCACGGTCGCTTGGTCTTTATTATTGGAGCGTATCCGTGATCGGCAGTATGATGATCCCCATTTGTCTGTCCTTAGAGACACGGTGCAACGCAGAGGTGCCAGGTATGTTACCTTAGATGATGATGGAGTTTTGAGATTGCAGGACCAGGTATGTGTGCCTAATGTGGATGGGCTCCGAGAGTAGATTTTGTAGGAGACCCATAGCTCCTGGTACTCTATTCATCCAGGAGCCTCGAAGATGTATCTGGATTTGCAACAGCATTATTGATGGCGTAGAATGAAGAAGGATATCGTAACATATATGGCTCGTGTTTGAATTGTCAGTAAGTTAAGTACGAGCGTCAGAGGCCTGGTGGTGTATTTCAAAGGATTGGGCTTCCCGAGTAAAAGTGGGAGCAGATCACTATGGACTTCGTTACTGGGCTTCCGTAGACTCGAAAGAAGTTCGACGCAGTATGGGTCATTGTTGATAGGCTGACCAAGTCAGCACATTTCATTCCTATGGCAATCTCCTATTCTTCTGAGAGGTTGGCTGAGATCTATATTCGGGATATTGTTCGCCTTCATGGTATGCCCGTATCTATCATTTCGGACCGGGGTACGCAGTTTACCTTGCGCTTCTGGAAAGTAGTTCAGCGGGAGTTGGGCACACAGGTTGAGTTGAGCACAGCATTTCATCCCCAGACGGACGTTCAGTCTGAGCGAACTATTCAGATTTTGGAGTATATGCTCCGAGCTTGTGTTATTGACTTTGGAGGTTCGTGGGATCAATTTTTGCCCTTAGCGTAGTTTGCCTACAACAATAGCTACTAGTCAAGTATCCAGATGGCTCCTTATGAGGCTCTATATGGTAGGCGGTGTCGATCTCCGGTTGGATGGTTTGAGCATGGAGAGGCTCGGTTGTTGGGCACGGATCTGGTTCAGGAGGCCTTAGACAAGGTCAGGATCATTCAGGATAGGCTTCGTTCAGCTCGTTCTAGGAAAAAGAGCTATGCAGACCGCAAGGTTCGAGATGTGGCTTTTATGGTTGGTGAGCGGGTATTGCTTCAAGTGTCGCCTATGAAGGGTGTGATGAGATTTGGGAAGAAGGTCTAGGTTTATTGGCCCGTTTGGGATTCTTGATCGAGTGGGAGAGGTGGCTTATGGACTTGCATTGCCACCGAGCTTATCAGCTGTGCATCCGGTGTTTCATGTGTCCATGCTTTGGAAGTATCACAGCAATCCAGCCCACGTGTTAGATTTCAGCACTATCGAGTTGGACAAGGACTTGTCTTTCGAGGAGGAGCCGATGGCTATTCTTGACTGGCAGGTACATCAGTTGAGGTCGAAGAGTTTCCCTTCCGTTCGTGTTCAATGGAGAGGTCAGCCTCCTGAGGCATCGACCTAGGAGTCCGAGTTCGATATGCGGAGCCGTTATCCTCATCTTTTTCCCAACTCAAGTACCTCTTTCTTCTGTCCGTTCAAGGACGAACGGTTATTTTATAGGTGGAGAATGTGACGACCCAAAGGGTCATCACCTGTTTTTAATTAATTCTGTGCTCCCAAGGCCTTGAAACCCTCATTTAGAGCTGCCTCAATTTGCGTGCGGAGTACGAGCATGTAGCCAGACAGCTTAAGTATGGAATTTTGTGAAAAATTTTACGTTTTGATGTTAAAATGAATATATTTGACTTTGGTCAACATTTTGGGTAAACGGACCCAGACCCATGATTTAACGGTCCTAGAGGGTCCGTATAAAAATATGGGACTCGGGCGTATGCCCGGAATCAAATTCCGAGGTCCCGAGCCCGAGAAATGAATTTTTAAAAGAAATTATTTCTCTGGAATTGTTAAGGAAAAATTGAAATGATATCTGATTAGAAAGCGATGGTATCGGGCTTGTATTTTGGTTCCGACTCCCGGTACAGGTCTTATATATGTTTTAAGTCCTTCCTGTAAAAAATTTTAAAATGGAGGTCGTTTGATGTCATTCGGACTTAAAGCTCTAAATTTGAAACATGATGAAGTTTGAGGAAAAATTCATGATTTTGAGGTTTGATTCATTGTTTTTAGGTTATTTGGGCGATTTGATCGCACGGATAAGTCCGTATGATGTTGTTGAGTTAGTACATGTATTTGGTTAGGAGCCCTGAGGGCTCGGGTGTGTTTCAGAGGTATTTCGGGATGGTTTTAGAATTATAAAAGTTGCAGGTTTCCAGTTCTGGTATGGCCTTCTTCGCGTTCGCGGGAGGACGCTCGCAAATGCGATGAGTAAATATTGCTGAAGGAAAATTCCTTCAATGCGAACACGTTAACCAGGTCGCGAACGCAAAGCATTGGGGGGTCTCCCTTCACGAACCCGGGCCTGGAATCACGAACGCGTAGGGTACAGGGGGAAGGGCCACCAATTGTTCTTCACGAATGCGAGGCTCGAGGAGATTACTATCCGTGAACGCGAGCCCCAGTACACGAACGTGAAGGCTTAAACATCTTGACCCATCGCGAATGCAAGAGGTCGATCGCGAACATGTAGAGTTAAATCGCCCAATTATTTTTAAATCCCCAAAATAGAACCATTACGGGAATTCACCAAAATTTCACAAACTTTTTCTTCTCTAAAGTTCTAGGGCGATCTTTGAAGCATTATTTCACCACAATCTCTTGGGTTAAATAATCTCTAACAAGTTTCTTCCATTTTCATCAACATCTAATGAATTTCTAGGCCTAAAACATATGATTGAGGATAGAAAATTAGGGATTTGGGTAGAGTTAGGGCTTTTTGATTTTTTCTTGATTTAGACCTCGTTTTGGGGTCGAATTTGAAAACAAATTATATATTTGGGCTCGTGGGTGAATGAGGGATTTGATTTTGGTTCGAACCTCGTATTTTGACCAAGCGGGCCCGGGGTCGATTTTTGGGTTTTTGGGAAAAATGATGAAAAAGCTATAATTAGGTATTGGGTTAGCATTGTTTAGCATTTATTGATGTATTGAAGTCATTTATGTATAGATACAATTTATTTGGAGCCAAATTCGAGAGGAAAAGCAGGCAATTGAGAAGTGAATTGGTCGTGGAAGTTTGAGGTGAGTGTTTGGTCTAACCTTAGCTTGAGGGATTAGGAGTTGAGTCCTATTTGCTATGTGGAATTTGTTGAGTACGACGTATAGGCATAGTGACGATAATCTATACGTTGGTGTCTAGTATGACCGTAAGTCTTTAAATTTTGAATAACTTGATTTCGTTGTATTTTTCTTGCCTTGGTGATGATTCCTATTTGTTGTGAAAAGCTTGTGGAAGGAAATTATGACCTTTGAACATCGAGGAGCATTGGCTCAAGTTATATTACCAATTTGTGAAAGTATATGAGATGATTTAATCCATTGGAGCATTGGCTCAAGTGGTAAAGTGAGTTATGAAATAAAAGTGAAAGAAAGAGAAAGAGTTATTAAATTGTTCACTTGCCGGGATATTGTTGCTTTGTTGATTATTTCCCTTGACGGGATGTTGAGATTACTGAAGTTGTACCCTTGCCGGGTTTTAATAGTTAAAATTATGTTCCCTTACCGGGATTTCTATTATTATTCTGTTTATTCCCGTGCCTCTTGTTTATGATTGTTATTTGGGTGAGGAAGAGTGTTAAAGCACAAAGGGTGATGCCGTGCATTGTTTGTTTATTATGAGGAAAGAGTGTAAAGCACGAAGTGTGATACAGTGTCGCACGATGTACCATTCCATGCCGATTTTATTATTATATGTGAGGAAAGAGAGTAAAAGCACGAAGGGTGATGCCGTGCACGTTTTATTATATCATTGCTTGGTGAGGACGAGAGTAAAAGCACGAAGGGTGATGCCGTGCACGTTTTATTATATCATTGCTTGGTGAGGACGAGAGTAAAAGCACGAAGGGTGATGCCGTGCACTTATTGATTTCTGATTCGCCGAGGTTAGGCTAGGCACTTACCAGTACATGGGGTAGGTTATGCTAATACTACACCCTGTGCTCTTTTGCACAGATCCAGGTAACGGACAGCAGCAGTAGCTTGGGAGTCAGCTTTCAGTCCACCGAGACACCGAGTAGCCTTGCAGGCATTCGCAGGCCCGACGTCTCCTCTATCTTATATTTCATTCGGTTATCTCATGTTTTCGAGACAAACAATATTATATTTCTTTCAAACGATTTTATTTAGTACTCTTAGTAGTACGTGGATGTTGTGACACCAGTTCTTGTATAGTGGTGATTGGGGGTCTTGAGACTCGTGTAGATTTGTTGCTTTTAGATATGGTTGACTTCGATATTATATTGGGGATGGACTGTTTATCACCCTATCACACTATCTTGGATTGTCATGCCAAGACTGTGACCTTAGCTTTACCAGGTATGCCTCGTTTAGAGTGGAGAAGGACTATTGGTCATTCTACCCGCAGTGTTATATCGTATGTGAAGGTTTGGCTTATGGTCGAGAAGGGGTGTTTGACCTATTTAGCCTATGTTCGTGATTCTAGTGCAGAGGTTTCCTCTATTGATTCTGTGCCTTTGTTTGTGAATTTCCTGATATTTTCCCTTCAGACCTGCCAGGTATGCCACCCGACAGGGATATTGACTTCTGCATTGATCTGGTTCCGGGCACTCAGCCCATTTCCATCCCGCCATATCGTATAGCCCCGTCAGAGTTGAAGGAGTTAAAGGAACAGTTGCAGAATTTGCTTGAGAAGGGTTTCATTAGACCCAGTGTTTCACCTTGGGGTGCACCGATGTTATTTTTCAAGAAAAAGGATGGGTCAATGAGAATTTGTATTGATTACCGACAATTAAATAAGGTAACGATCAAGAATAAGTATCCACTGCCAAGGATTGATGATTTGTTCGACCAGCTTTAGGGTGCCAGGGTATTTTCCAAGATTGACTTGCGATCTAGCTACCATCAGTTGAGGATTAGGGCATCCGATGTCCATAAGACATCCTTTTGCACTCGGTACGGGCATTATAAGTTCTTGGTTATGTCATTCGGGTTGACAAATGCCCCAGCAGCTTTCATAGACTTGATGAACCGAGTGTTCAGGCCTTATTTGGACTCGTTCGTGATAGTCTTCATTGATGATATATTGATATATTCCCGCAGCCAGGAGGAGCACGAGCAACATCTTAGAGTGGTTCTTCAGACTCTGAGGGATAGTCGGTTATATGCTAAGTTCTCAAAGTGTGAATTCTGGTTGGGTTTAGTTGCATTTCTAGGTCTTGGATTGAGGCATATGATGATTTCCGCATTATTGTTCAGTTTATTTAATTTAAGTCTTCCGTTTTAATTTCATATTTCCGCTGTTATTTAAATATTCTCGTTGTTATGATTGATAAAAGGATTTAAAATAAAGGAGTAGAGTTTATGAATTGTGGCTTGCCTAGCTTCTACGAGTAAGCGTCATCACAACCTCCGAGGATAGGAAATCCGGGTCGTGATACAAGATTACATATATTTACGTCAAATCCCTTTTTGAAGTTATCCAAGCAAGTATGTGAACCAACTTTCTATTATGGACTAGTGGGGTTATGCCCGAGCTAAGCTCGGGCCCAATATGTATATGAACTATCGTGTTTAAATGTACTTGTACCAAGTATTGTACTTGTATGTTTCTATATTTGTTTACTTTTCTTGTTACAGATAAATTGCCGTAATTAATTTATTGCTTCCAATTCAAAAGAATGTTATCAGCTTTGCAGTCATCGTTAATTAAACAAAATGTAAAATCTTTGATGGGTTTAAAGAATTCACTTGTTTTTCTTTTTAAATTCTAGAGCATGCAACTTCTTTTAAAAATTTATTGAACATTAAGTCAAGTTAAAGACTATGTGTTGTAGTTAATTCAACTCTCTTCTACTATTGTCCGTCTCTCCAAATCATTCATTATTAGTTCTAAATAATTTTGTGCATCTTAACGTTTCACTTATAGTGGATTGTATGACATATCCAAAACTCGAATTTAGAGCATCGGAAAGTTTAGGTTCTTAAAAAATGTTTGAACTAAATCTTGGAAAAAAATTATTTTCTTCGAAAATGCAATTCTTTTATAATTGGTTAAATTTTCTTATGTAGTCCAATATAATCCCAAAAGGTCATATTTTAAAATTAAAAAGCGCAATTTAGCTTTAAATTTCTTTTATTTTCTTTATTCAAACTTTTTTTTTATGATTATTTAGTTAACCATGTAATCCATTAGTTATGCCAACTTAAACGCCACTTATACGGAAATAGCAGTTATATTCTCAAACACTTCATTGCCAGAATTTTTAATTCCAAATAATTAAATTTAAATTAATTTTAATCTACATCCAAGAAAAAGTAAGATCAATTTTAATTCAGGGAAATAAGGTTTTTTGTACACCACGGTATGAAATTTATTTTCAAGAAGCAAAATATTTGCAGCACATGTGCCAAAAATAAGTTGGAACTGACATTTGAAAATTTGTGAAAGTATATGTCACCGTCATGTGACATCAGCAACTATGATTGCCTTTTTAGGTATTGAAAGAAGGCTCATATATTTGTTGGATTTACGAAAAAGTACAAGTACATTTATTGTAATAAAGTGCAAAAGGTGGGGCAAAATGAGACTTCAAAAAATAACTGCAACTATCCATTCCAGGACAAGAACACAACGTAAATTATAGAAAATACTAATGGTTTTACAGTAAACAGAGCACCAAATCTAACTCTGTGCACCAAACAATGCAAGACAACTCACCAAAAGATAATAGCTAGTTCTAAAAGTACCCTCAGGATAGACAATAATTGCAAGAAACACACACGACGACGGAGAGGAGCTTAGCTTTCCTTTATGTATAGTAGAAAAAAGGGATGTCAATGATCCAACGTGGTGATAGTATCATGTGAGCAACCATCTGACTGCTTTTATATTAGATTGTATATATATTCTTAAGTTAATGTCGTTTCTCTTTTAATTAATTAGTTCAAAATTTCATATCTTAAAAAGCTGTTCTTATTTATAAAATTAAATATGTGATTACAGTAAAAACAAAATGAACAAATAAAAGGAATATCGTAAAACTAATTACAATCAACTCTCTCTATAACAACCTCATTTTTATGATTTTTTTTGCTTTTATAATGAATGATTGTTTTAACCAATAACATTTGACGTTTAAATATTTTTTAGCCTCTAAGATTATCCAAAAATTAGTTACTTTTTTGTTTTCTAATATTACATATAAAAGATAAGAAAATTATTCAAATTTAATATCGCAAAAGATATGTAGATTTCACTAGTTAAATAATGAAGAAAGCTATATATTATTAATAGATTTAAAACGAAATGTATAACGATTTAAACTCTAAGGCATATATTTTAAAGCTATTTAGAGAAATAATTCTTTTAAGATTAATGGAAGAACTTCGTAATTGTAGCTTGTTCCGTAGATTTCATTCTAAATTCTATTTAGAAAAATAAATTCTTTTCAAGATTATTGGAAATTTTTTGTAATCGTAGCTTGTTTCGTAGATTTCATTCTCTTACTCGCGATATAACTCTTGAATTGGCAAATATTCGTATCCAATTTTTAGCAAAGAGCAATCCAATAGCGTTTTCCCTTGAAATCTAAGAGTTTAACACTTAAATCTTCTATCTAAATATTTTTTGGCATTTGTCCATTGAAAAAGATATCATGTGCAAATCTTCAAATCATATGTCTTATGTAAAAGAGAAACTTTGTGAAATGGAAAAGATTGTGTGCATATTTTTAGAATTATTATTAGTAACCTTAAAGATTCTATATGGCTGTTATAGAGAGTTAATTTTACAAAGAGTGTTTTGATATAAATATGGTTGTTGCTTATAGGTAAAAAGCTATAGAGAGAGGTAAAATATTACTAGAAAATCAGTTTTATGGAAAACTTAATTTTTATAGTGAATGAATTATTACGACCCAAACCGGAGGGTCATGACTAGCACTCGGGCCATACGTGGACATTTTATCTAATAGATAAGGGCCGACGAGATCAACATAAATGGTAGACATGGATCATGAACAACCAACGATGAAAGATAATGGCATGAACATACATAACATGGGATGACAATAATGTCAAGAAACTATATATAAGGTACCAGCTACCACGCTACCATGAAAGACAATACAACAAAAATCAACCGACAGGGCATACCAAACTATACATGAGTCGACACCTGTCTATGAGTCTCTAAAGAAATATAAGTGCTGTAACATTGTCGGAACAGGACCCCGACATACCTATAATGTCTATAACAAAAATGCGTACCAAGACTGCGGCAAGTCTGGAGAAGGGATCTCTCCAATAACCGTTGAACTGGGCAACCTATTGCGGTGGAGGAGCTGCGTCTACCTGTCTATCAGGACCTGCAGCATGACATACAACGTCCACAAACAAAAAGGATGTTAGTACGAATAAAGTACTAACATGTAATCCAGGAAAGCATAAGTAAGAACAGTAATGTAAAGAGGGATAGAGAATGCACATAAACTTTTAAAACATATGCCTCTGTCGGCAAAATTATCATCATATCGTACCCGGCCGTAATAGGCTCGCTAAAAATGTACCTGGCCATCATAAGGATTGGTAGAGTTGTACCCGGCCACGTAGAGCTTGGTAAAAATACAACTGATCAGTGGTTGCCCAATAGGTTTCGTACCTGGCCAACTATAGTACGACTCGGTAGATTAAAATAGATACATATATATATAATGCATGCTGGACTCATTTGAATCATGTTTTGAACCTTTAAGAGTAACTTAAGGTCGGTATGCTCCGTACACATTATTAGGACTAACTCTCCACCATAAATCATATAAGAATCAGGAAGTACCAAAAGCATTGATAACGTAATAATAAGAGAAGCAATATCAACATCAATCATTCCATAAGAAGAGGAATAATGTAGGTACCGCTAGCTTGTAAGAGTGGAGTATCTTTAGAAGCTCGTTCTTTACATTATGTACAATCGGAGTCGTGCCAAAGAAGGAAAGGGATGGCCTCACATACCTTGTATATACTGCCCAACCTCAAGCTATGCAAATGCCACGATTCTTTAGTCAATAATAAGAGAAATGACGTTATCGTTAACCTTTAAGGGTCGTAACTATTATGTATCGACCACAACCTATTTTACGATGAAACAGATAGAACCTCCTCAATTTATATGACATCCCACAAGTCAAAACAATCACCAAAAATTCCAAAAAACATCAATAATAATCATATTGAGCCTCCCAAAACAGTCCACCAACCAACAACATTACTATCAAGCCTTTCGATATGTATTTCACGAGTTCTAGCTTCGACTTAGCAGCATCTTGGATAATCTTAAATACATGTTGAGTAAGAGGCTCCATACCTTTAAACAAAAATAAAAACTCCAATTTGACCGTAATTTTCCACGAAATATCCCTCCAATGCTTCCACAAGAGTAAGGAAGTGAAACTACCAATCAAATAGGATTTTTCGGCACTAGAATCACTTTAGAAGACTTGAAATAACCTAGGGTTGATATTAAAAACTAGAGGGAGTATTTAAATAATATAAAACACTTAAAACAACCTCCCACATGAGCTGGAATACCACACAAATCAGTAACAATAAGAAGAACAAGAAACTTACTAGCGCCACGGGATTTCGGACACTTGATTTGTATTGTTTGCCTTTTGTTTGGGTCTTGGATCATGATAAAACCTTGAGAGAGTGTTTTTGGGTTTATAAGGTCTGAATATACTAAAAATGAATGACTTAAAAGGGGCTGAGTCATCTTATATATATATATATCTTAAACCGCCTATGTGGGCCTCATAGATAGCTGCTTGGCGCAGTCTCGCGAAAACGCGAATATCTCTGTACTCCGAGATTGTATCAACAAATGGTTTAATGTGTTGAAAACTAGACTCATATATATTCAATTTTATGGGTAGATCACCCCGTAATTCCAAGTAAATTGGGAGAAAAGTTTGGTAACATTTGACCTAAAGTTTAAGCAAAATTATGAACGTAAGTTGTGACAACTTTTGTCGACTTTTATTTCATAACTCGTTTGACTTCAAGACTTATGATACATATATTATATGATTCAAATACCTTAAAACATGACCTCTTGGGAATATTAAGCACCTCTAGTTTTACCAGAAAATACGGGTTATAAAATCCTCGATTCTTTAAGCTCCTAATACTTGTTAACCACTTTTATAAACCCTTATATCATTTAACACCAATAGGATTAACTTCTTATCATCTCAAATATAATCTCTTCTCAGATTTACGTCAACTAACTTACGGTGTGAACGAACGTACGTGAATATGGTTTGTAACGCCCTCCCTCCTTAGGAACATCCGTCCCCGAATGTAAGGGTTTATGAGGCGTCTAACTCCATCGTGGATTCCGATGGAAATTTCTGGCCGAGTTTCCCCTTTAAAATGGACATTAGCCAAACTTGCAAGCAGTTAAATCCAACGTGTGGCCTCACAAGGCTATACAAAGTATTATGGATGTGTACATTATCTACATATCACCATTTTGTATTAAGGAAGAGTGTTCTCAAGCTATTTCTTACCTTATAGAGTCATTTCTGTAAGGCCCCGAAAAATTTTGCTAGACGATATAGGAGTTCGGGGTGCCAATTGGACTAATGGTAATATTCATTATGCTTTAAATATGATGCAAATGAATTGGATATCATGAATAAGTGTATGAGTCACGTAATAAGTGATTTGAGGTCCAAAGGGGAGCCTAGGTGTATGCCAAATGGAAAAAATTTTGTAATAGGCTAAAATTCGAAATGAATTAGCACAAGGCTCCACTTTGAATGAGCATATCTAAATATATATAAGGTTTTATGTGATTAAAAATATATTATATGAAATTTCTTTGAGTCTAGTTTTCAACGCTTCAAACCGTTCGTCATTCGGACATTCCTACACAAAGTTATCACCAAATTACCAAAGCAGCGCAGAAAATTTCACTACCCCGGCGCCCCATGCGGCGCCCGGCGCGCCGCGCTAGTAGAAATTCCAGTATGGTCCGAATTTACAATTTCAGACACATTTTGCACAGCCTCCCTGTTCCCCGCGGCGTCCCACGCGGCGCGGGTGTACAAAAAGGTCAGGCTTTTAAGTGTAAAACGACCTCATTTTGCCAAATAAATGCAAGGGTCCATTTTTTAGCAAAAAAAAATCAGATTCTAGAGTGAGAAAATTCCCCTCCTCAATTCTTCTTCAACTCTTGCTCAAATCTTGAAGGATTAACAAGGAAAACCACGTTAGGTCTTCATCCTTGAGGTAAGATTCTACACCCTAACCCTTAATTTCGAATATTAGCTAAAGATGGGTATTTAGCAAGAAAGTTTGTGGGTATTGGAGTTGTTATCTTGCTTGCATGTATTGTTAAAAGGTATAGGAACATTGTTGAGCTAAAAATAGTAAAGTATGGGTTGTGGGTTGATGAAATATTGTATAAAAGGACCATACAAATTTAACGCACATGTAGTGTTTGATAGAATGCTCAAATGAGCTAGAATTATGATCATCTTCCTAATTTTGGTTCAGATTGTTATATTTCCAAAATAGATTGAAGTTGCTAAGAGGCCCAGAATTTTGTAAGAATTTAAAGAAAGCTCTATTGAGGTATGTATGGCTAACTTTAACTCTTGTAGAATTCCCTTGTTGTGACAAGCATACGGTATGCGTACCTTGTATGAGAATATGTGAATTGATTGTCTTAGTTGATTTCCATACCACCAAGTTATATAGGATTTTGAGAAGTGATTTGATGTGCCTATCTCATTATGTGCAAAGTTTGTAAATGCTTGAGGATGTCGACATGGAAGGTCACCTTGTTTGGTACCAGTAATTGGTATATGTTACTTATGTGGACTGTTTGTGGATTCTTTTGATTAATATCCCTTGAACGTTATTGGTTAAGTTTACCGATATAATAGTGTAAGTAAATGGCAATAAATAAAGTATGTATGTGTGAATATAATTATGTGGTAAAAGCTGTGTAACAAATGATGGAAAAGAGATTGTAATTGATGCAATTGAAACAACGGTGGCATTATCATATGTGACTTGTTGTGGGCAATTATCGTTATGACTTGAATTGCATACGGGTTGTTGTATATGATGAAATTGGTACTGATGTTAACGAAAACTCTTTGTGAATTGTTATTGTTGTTCTGAAATGATATTTTGGATGGCCTGAAGCCATGTGATTGAACTGTGAACTATTGTTGTTGTGTGAAATGTGATTGTCCGGTGGGATCGGGTTGCGCACCGTAACACAAAATGATAAATTGTGGGTTGGGGTGATAAGGGTGGCCGAGGTAATAAGGGTAGAAAAGTGATCGAAATCACTATTAAAATGAAAATATGTGAAAGTTGTGAAATCATTATGTGATGAAATAATGTTGAAAGGGGAAAATGAGAGATTGTGAAACTTGTCTGGCTTTGGTTGTTCCTTTCATGTGCATTTGGTCGTTGGATCTATTACTGTTTGTTACTTGTGTATTGTTTGATTTTACTTGGGGTAAAGTTTGTTCATACATACTAGTACAATTCAAATGTACTGACGTCTCTTTTGCCGGGGATGCTACATTCGTGTTATGATTGTAGGTGATTCTATAGCAGGTACTCCAGTCCACCGGTAGTAGCGCCTCGTCCACTTTCCGTCAGCTGTATTGGGGAACCCCTTTCCTCTTGGGCCCTGCGTGGCTGATGCCGCTTTTCTTCCCGGAGTCTTATTTTGGTATTTGTGTAAGGTATAGCCAGAGATTTATTGCCGGCATTTCCATATTATTCTTCAGTTGTATTTAGAGGCTCCGTAGAGAGGTTGTGGGTAGTGTCGGGTATTGGAATTTTGAATAGAAATATTGATGTTTGGCAATGATGTATAAAACTTGTAATACTTTAAAATGGCGAATGAAGTTGCTAATGAAAATGAAATGGAAATCGCTAATAATATGTTTATAGAATTTGATTAATGGATTTCGTCTCCTACTTATTCATGAGTTAGTTTGGGTAGAATGAGACCTAACAGGCTTGCTCGGTCGGGTTTACTTGGTTGAATGCCGATCGCGCTCCTCGGATTTTGGGGCATGATAGTTTCACCTTCTAATGCGTTCTGCGTTCCCCTAGTATTCTCGTTGTCTTCAATCTGCAATAGGTAAGGATATTTAAAGTTTATCTCCTCTTCTGGTTCCCATGTCATCTCTTCCATATTCTTGTTCCTATGCAATACTTTGACGGAAGCTACATCCTTTGTTCTCAACTTGCGAACTTGTTGATCTAATATATCCACTGACACTTCTTCATATGATAGATCCTCTGTAATTTGTACATCTTTGATAGGGGCGACCCGATAAGGGTCTCCAATACATTTACTCAACATAGATACATGGAAAACCGGGTGAACAAATTCCAATTCAATGCCAATTCTAACTCATAAGGAACATGTCCAATTCGTCGAAGAATTTTGTACGACGTGATATACCGTGGACTCAGCTTACACTTCTTCCCAAAACACATAACACCCTTCATTAGCAAGATATTTAGAAAAACACAATCACCAACCTCAAATTCCAGATCACGACGTCGGACATCGGAATAAGACTTTTGCCTGCTTTGTGCCATCCTCAGTCGCTCTTGTATCACTTTTACCTTCTCAAGTGCTTGGTGAATCAAATCAGGCCCATATAATTTTGTTTCACTGAATTCGAACCATCCAACAGGTGATCTACATCTTCTCATATATAGTGCCTTGTACAGGGCCATTTAATACTAGAATGATAGCTATTATTGTAGGTGAATTCTATGAGTGGAAGATGGTCATCCCAATTCCCCTTGAAATCTAGAACACATGCTCATAGCATATCTTCAAGTGTCCGAATGGTACATTCAGCTTATCCGTTGTCTGCGGATGAAATGTAGTGCTGAGATTCACTTGTGTGCCTAAAAACTTCTGAAAAGACCTCCAAAAGTTAGCCACAAATTGAGCTCTTTGGTATGATATAATAGATATTGGCAAACCATGAAGCCTAACAATCTCCTTGATTTACAACTTTGCATAATCTTCAGTCGTGTAAGTTGTCTTAACTGGCGAAAAATGGGCACATTTTGTAAGACGATCAACTATCACCTAGATGGAGTCAAACTTATGTTATTCCAATAAGGAAGTACATATTAATCACCTCCCATTTCTAGGTTGGAATCACTATATTTTGAATCAATCCACTGAGTTTCTAATGTTTGATCTTTACTTGTTCACAATTAGGACATTGTGCTACAAATTCTGCAATAGACTTCTTCATGTTATCCCACCAATACTGCTCCTTAATGTCATCATACATCTTTGTTGAGCTGGGATAGATGGAATATCGGTATTGATGAATCCCAATCATAATCTTCTCTCGCAACCCTTCCACATTAGGCACACATAATTGGCCCTGGTATCTCAGTGCCCCATCTTCTTCGATCTCAAAAGCTATAATTTTACACTGCTGAATGATCTCTCTCAATCGTGCTAAGGTAGGATCTTCACATTGCCGTGCTTTTACCTCGGCTACCAAAGATGATTTTGATGTATTATGTACAGTAACACCTCCGTCATTAGAGTCGAACAATCTAATTCTCATATTGGCTAGATGATGAAGCTCTTTAGTCAACCCCTATCTACCTGCTTCAATGTGTACTAAGCTTCTCATTGACTTACGACTGAGAGCGTTTTCCACAACATTGGCTTTACCGGGATGGTACAATATCTCGACATCATAATCTTTCCTTAATTCAATCCACCTACGCTGCCTCAAATTCAACTCCTTCTACTTGAAGATGTATTGTAAACTTTTGTGATCTATGTAGATGTCAACATGGACGCCATATAAGTAGTGTCGCCATATTTTCAAAGCATATATTACTGCAGCCAATTCCGAATCATGAGACGGGTAATTCTTTTCATGTTTCTTCAATTGTCTCGATGCATAATCAATCACCTTCCCACATTGCATAAATACGCACCACAAACCTATACCTGAGGCATCACAATATACCACATAACCTTTTGTTCCTTCTAGGAGAGTAAGCACTGGTGCATATGTCAATCTATTCTTTAGCTCCTGAAAACTATGTTCACAAATGTTAGACCATTGGAACTTGGTAGCTTTCTGTGTTAACTTAGTCAATGGTGCTGATATAGAGGAAAACCCTTCTACAAATCATCTATAATACCCTGCTAGCCCCATGAAGCTACGGATTTCTGGCGGTGTTGTAGGTCCCGGCCAATTCTTTACTGTATCAATCTTCTGAGCGTCAACACTAATACACTTGTCAGATGTCACATAGCCAAGGAATGCTACTGAGTTCAGCCAGAATTCACATTTGGAGAGCTCGGCATATAACTTACGATCCTTAAGCATCTGTAATACTATCCGCAAGTGGCCCGCATGTTCCGCCTCCAAACGAGAATACACCAGAATGTCATCAATGAATACGATCACGAACACGTCAAGATAGGGCATGAATACACTATTCATGAGATCCATAAAAGTTGTTGGAGCATTTTTTAGCCAAACAACATCACCAAGAACTCAAAGTGCCCCTATCTTGTCCGGAAGGTCATCTTTGGACTATCCTTCTCCTTAATCCTCACCTAATGATACCCTGAACGTAAATAAATCTTGGAGAAAAACTTGGCACCCTGGAGTTGGCCAAACAGGTCATCAATCCTTGGAAGTGAATATTTGTTCTTTATAGTAAACTTATTCAATTGTCGATAATCGATACACATCATTAACGACCCATCTTTCTTCCGCACGAACAAGACTGGTGCACCCCAAGGTGAAGTGCTAGGCCTAATAAAGCCCTTATCTAGCAAGTCCTTCAACTGCGTCTTCAACTCTCGCAACTCTATCGGGGCCATCTTGTATGGAGGAATAGAGATCGGTTGAGTGTCAGGAAACACATCAATGCTAAACTTGACTCTCCCTTTCAGGAGGAAGTTCTGGGATTTCATCTAGGAAAATATATGGAAATACATTTACCACGGGGATTAATTGTACAGTTGGCGGTTTCGGCTTCGCATCCCTAACGCGAACGAGATGATAAATGTAACCTTTTGAGATGATAAATGTAACCTTTTGAGATCATCTTCCTTGCCTTAAGATAGGAAATAAACCTTCTTTCAGCGTAGCAATGTTCCCCTTCCATTCAATGATGGGTTCACTGGGAAACTAAAACCTAATCATCTTCATATGACTGTCAACATTTTCATAGCATGAGGCCAACCAGTCCATTCCCATTATCACATCGAAATCAACCATTTCTAACTCAAATAAATTCATCGAGGCTTGACAACTACAAATCATCATTGTACAACCTCTATATACCCTTCTAGCAATCATAGAATCTCCTATCGGGATAGATACCGCAAGTGGTTTACTTATCAACTCAGGTTCAACGCCAAACTTATTATCCACAAAGGGTGTAATATATGATAATGTAGATCCCGGATCAATAAGTGCATATACATCGTAAGAAAATACAGACAATATACCTGTAACAACATCCGGAGACGAATCGATATCCTGTCGACCTACTAGAGCATACATTCGATTTTGAGCACCACTCGAACTTGGCACTAAACCTCTACCTCTACCACGATTTGTCGACTGCTGAAAACCCCGTGCTGGAGGTTGAAGTGACGAGGAAGAACCAGACATAGATCCAGTAGGATGAGCCATACCACCACCTCCTCTATTAGGACAATCCCGTATCGTATGGCCAGGTTGTTCGCAAGAATAGCACGCATCAGAACCTTGATGGCACAATTCAAAATGGGCCTTGTCGCACTGATCACACTGCGGTGTTAGGGGTCTCGTCTGACTAGTATCCCTATGATATTGTGAGCTTGATGCCCGCGAACTATGACCTGAACTAGAATAGCTAAATTGATCGTACCGAGGCCTGTGAAATTATGGAGGAGCACTAGCTACAGGTGGCGCCGAAGTCCTCAAAGATTGGGGCCTGATACTACCTCTAAAGTCATCAGAATACCCTGCAAATCTTGCACTCTTATGTTGGCCCCTATCCTACTCTCTATCTGCCTTTTGCTAGCACTTACGATCCTCTAGTGTCTGAGCATAAGCTAGAATATGGGCCCTCTACCAAGGAGGTTGTCATGCACTCATTTATCATGTGTGGTCCCAACCCGTTCACGAACAGGTGCACCCTATCACTCATCTCGGCCACCATATGGGGAGCATACCTCGCTAAAGAATCAAACTGCAAACTATACTCTCGCATACTCATATTACCCTGTTGAAGGTTCAAGAACTTATCAGCTCTAGCTTGTCGTATCTCAACTAGAAATTAGTGACGAAGAAAGGCCTCAGAAAATTCCTTCCACACAGATGGAGTAGCATTTGGCCCCTGGATCTCTCCCAACTATCATACCAGAAAGTCGCTAAATCTCGTAACCGATAAGAAGCCAAATCTACTGCCTCTGTATCACTAGCATACATAACCCGCAGTGTACGATGAACATGGTCAATAAAAGTCTGTTGGTCCTCCTTGGGGTCTGATTTGGTAAACACTAGAGGGTCTAGATTAATAAAATCACAAACTCTCATACTAACATGTTTATCAGCAACACCAGTATTCTATCTCTAAGCCTGAGCAGCTACCAAGCTAGTCAACAACTGCACCGCACTCCGCATATCCTGGTCTATAATGCCAGACGGAGGAACTGAAGGTGTTGGGTGCCTCCTAATATCCTCTGGAGGAGACGGAGTAGATAAGGTATGAGACGACATCTCACTATGAGTCTCACTTTGGCCTGCTCTGGCTTGAGGCACCTGACTGGTACCTTCTCCCGCAGTTTCATCAAGTCGCATACTTATCACTTGCTTCCTAGTCAAAAACATCGCTAAAAGAAAACAAAGTGAATATTAGAGCCGAACACTTACGACTCAACTCGACGCATGATCTAGATTCTGGAAGAAGGTAACAACCCTAGATGTCATGTAGCCTCCTCATTATAAATTTGGCGCGCTACACATCTATAATCTAGACTCTACTAGACACGGCTCATAGACAACCTGTAGGATAGACTTGCTTTGATACCAAGTCTGTCATGACTCAAACTGGAGGGTCGTGACTAGCACCCGGGCCATACGTGCCAAGAACCAACGTACATTTTATCTAACCTTTCTTATTATCTTTAATGGCCGACGAGATCAATATAAATGATTGACATGGATCATGAACAACCAAAAATGAAAGATAATTGCATGAACATATATAACATGGGATGACAAGACTGTCAAGAAAATAATATGTATATATATATAAGGTACGAGCTACCGCGCTGCCATGAAAGATTATACAACAAAAATAAGCCAAAAAGGCATACCAAACTATATATGAGTCGACACATGTCTATGCGCCTCTAAAGTAACATAAGTGCTGCAACATTGTCGAAACAGGGCCCCGACATACCAATAATGTCTATAACAAAAATGCATACCAAGATCACGGCAAGTTCGTAGAAGGGATCTCGCCAATAACCACTGAACTGGGCAACATATTGTGGTGGGGGAGTTGCGTCTACTTGTCTATCAGGACCTGTAACACAACATGCAGCGTCCATAAATAAAAAGGACATCAGTACGAATAAAGTACTGAGTATGTAAGCCAGTAAAGCATATGTAAGAACAGTAATGTAAACAGGGATAGAGAATATACAACTTGTAACATCTAGGTACCTCTGAGGGCCATATGTATATATGTATATACACACACATAAACTTTTAAAACATATGCCTTTATGGGCATCGTTATCATTATATCGTACCCAGCCATAATAGGCTTGGTAATAACATACCCGATCATCATAATGCTCGGTAGAATTGTTCCCGGCCACGTGGAGATCGGTAAAACTCAACTGATTAGTGGTTGTACAATAGGTTCCGTACCAGGCTGACTATAGAGCGACTCGATAGAGTAAAATAGATACATATATATAATGCATGATAGACTCATTTGAATCATGTTCTGAACCTTTCGGAGTGACGTAAGGTCTGTATCCTCCGTACACGCTATTAGGACTAACTCTTCATCATGAATCTTATAAGAATTAGGAAGTACCAACAACATTGATAACATAAGAATAAGAGGAGCATATCAATATCAATTGTTCCATACGAAGAGGAATAATGTAGATATTGTTAGCTTGCAAGAGTGGAGTATCTTTGGAAGCTCGTTCATTACATTATGTACAATCGGAGTCGTGCAAAAGAAGATGGGATAACCCTACATAGCTTATATTTATTGTCCAACCTCAAGCTATGCAAATGTCACGACTCCTTAGTCTACAATAAGAGAAATGACATTATCGTTATCATTTAAGCGTCGTAACTATTATGTATCGACCGCAACCTATTTTACGATGAAAATGACCGCACCTCCCCTATTTATATAAATTCCCACAAGTAAAAACAATCACCAAACACCCCAAACAACATTCAATATTAATCATATTGAGCCTCCCAAAAAAGTCCACCTACCAACAATATTACTACCAAGCCTTTCGATATGTATTTCACAAGTTTTAGCTTCAATGACTTAGCCGCAACTTGGATAATCTTAAATACATGTAGAATAATAGGTTCCCTACCTTTAAACAGAATGAAAAACTTCAATTTGACTATAATTGTCCGTGAAATATCCCTCCAATGCTGCCACGAGAACAAGGAAGCGAAACTAGCAATTAATTAGGATTTTTCGACACTAGAATCACTTTAGAAGACTTGAAACCACCTAGGTTTGATATTGAAAATCTGAGGGAGTATTTACGGAACATAAACCACTTAAAAAAACCTCCCACACAAGCTGGAATACCACAAAAATCAGCAACAACAAGAAGAACAAGAAACTTACTAGCGCCACCGGATTCCCAACACTTGAATTGTGTTGTTTGCCTTTTATTTGGGACTTGGATCATGAGAGAGCCTTGAAAGAGTGATTTTAGGGTTCTAAGGTCTGTATATACTGAAAATTAATGACTTAAAACAAGTTTGAGGCATCTTATATATATCCATATGTCTTAAACTGCTTATGTGGGCCCCATAGAGAGCTGCTTGGCGCAGTCTCTCGAAAACACGAATAGCTCTCTACTCCGAGATCATATCGACGAAATGTTTAATGTGTTGGAAACTAGACTCATAGATCTTCAATTTTGTGGGTAGTTAACCCCGTAACTCCAAGTAAACTGGGAGAAAATCTTAGTCATTTAACCTAAAATTTAAGTAAAATTATGAACATAAGTTGCGACAACTTTTGTCGACTTTTGTTTCATAACTTGTTTGACTTCAAGACTTATGATACGGATATTATATGATTCAAATACCTTAAAACACGACCTCTTGGGAATATTAAGCACCTCTAGTCTTACCTGGAAATATGAGTTACAACATCCTTGATTCTTTAAGCTCCTAATACTTGTTAACCACTCTTATACACCCTTGTATCATTTAAGACCAATAGGATTAGCTTCTTATCATCACAAATATAATCTCTTCTCGGATTTACGTCAACTAACTTACGATGTGAATGAACGTACGTGAATATGGGCTGTAACATGAATGTTATATAGGGATGTTGTTATAGAGAGACTTGACTAAATAAATTGCATCATAAATGAGGTGTAATCAACAATTCTAAGGGATTTACTTTAGTAACTATACCTACTAGGCTACTACGCTTTCTTTCATATCCAAAGGCGCAATTAATGAAGCGATGAACATGAAATCTTGGATCAAATGAGCAAATGTAAGGTGTTCCACTTGCAATGCATAGTTCATTACTGGAAAAGATCGTTAATCTATAACACTACAGAATTAGCTATTCCTCCCGCCTCAGCTTTGCAGATGGAAGAAGGGCGAGAACGCAGCACACACGCTCTATGCTTTTGCCAGCTTTCTCCCTAACTCAATCACTTGGACGTAGTGATTTGATCTACCAACTACAGGATTGGGTGCGAGAAGGGTATCTATTGCCTATTGCCTCCTCCCAATAGTAGGTGTTTATCAATCATCCGCTTACCACTGGGCGAGTATATAAAAGAATGAATATGTTTAGGGTTCTTCCTACATCAATTGGTTGCAAATGCAAAATCACGTACTTCTAATGAAGTTTTAAACAGTCAAACAATTTCTAATTACGGTCCTTGCAAATCAGATCATCCATATAAGATATACACATAGCCAAATGGGAACAACAAATAGGGTTAACCAGGCAAGTCAAATTATGCCGTAAAAATCTCCCAGGATCAAATTCATCAGGATTTGACTATATGTTAGGATCTCGATTCATAGCATTAACAAATAGTCTAGTCCCCTTATCACCACGAGCTCCATGAGGTATTATAAATGGCCCAAGTAGGTATAATCCAAATGCTTCCTTAAGTCTGGGGGGAGATAGAACTCTCTAACATGGTCAGCAAATTTCAGTAGTTTTTGCTCAAACAATATATTCGAATTAAATGATCATCAAATACGTACATATACTAAATCTAAATTTATATTTCTGTTCAATTATTAACATTTAAAGTCGTCGCTCTAGAATTCAAAACCCACAAAAGCAAAAATCATGTCTCCACCTCGAACAATAGCTTGGAGGTAGAGCAAATTCTTTATATCACTATCTTCCACCCATTTATCTCGACCTACTTTCATGTCTATATATATATATATATATATATATATATATATATATATATATATATATATATATATATATATATATATATCTTCTTGTAGACATGCTTATCATTTATCAATAATGCCATTGTCCAATTTATGTGAAGAACAAGGGTATTTGTTGCATCCAAGACCATATTCAAAGAACAATATGTATGGTGTCAAATTTGGCCCTCTATGTCTCTACGCCGAAGGGTACGCCCAATAAGTATACGTCTACTAAAGTAAGGGTACGACTCGGGCGTAAGGATAAAGGTGACGCTAGTTAAAACCCGGCGTCCTCGCTAGGAGGACGTCGACCACTTTTTGTACTTTTATAATTATTTCAAGGAAGGCCTCCCCCTATATAAAGAGGACCTTCCCATTGTAAAAGGGCATGAGGATTATTATTCTTGAATAATAATGCTCTCTTATTTTCTCTCACTCTCTCTCTATCTCTATCTCCAACGAACATCTTCTCTTGATTTCATATTATCCACTTGTAATATTAGATCTACAACAAAAACATCATTTTTACATCTCTAGGTCTATTATATTTTATTACGATTTACCCTTTCATATTTTTTATTTTTTTCTAGCTTACAAAGTATATTGTTAACTTTTGAGCCAAATAATTTGGCAGCCGTCTGTGGGGATTTTGAGAATCAAAATCATACTATCCACCTAGATATCAACCAACCACCTTTCTCTACACCACACGAAAACAAAAGATGACCGAAAATAACACAAGATCGAAAGCTATAGTGGGTGTCACAACCAATCTTCTTGGTCCTCTCAACGAGGCCAGTGACGATGTTATCATGAATGCAACCCCTAGCATCACACTAGGTGCAGAGATCTCATCTTCCCCATCCGAAGATCTGACAATCTTGCACGAAAAAGGAGCTTCCACGTCTGCTGCTATTGAAGTACCCTCGGTGGTTTAAAAGCTACTGGAAGAGTGGCTAACAAGCACCCTAAGTGGCTTGGTTGAGAAATCATTGCAAGGCAACACCAGGCGTGTACCGACAGTAAGCACCACCGCTGCCATGGGCGAACCTGAGGTTACACGAGTAAATAACCATCCTATCGAGGCCCAGACCAGCGATGGTACGCTAACAGCTATCCTAAAAAAATGGAAGAAATGGAAAACGAAAACAAGGCATTCCGCGACCAAATAAAGGAACACCAGGAAAGGGTCGACAAGATCCCCGGAGCTCCCAAGTTGCTACCAAAACGCGACGTGGGGAGGTTTGTAGAACAACCATACACTGAAGAAGATGCCCCTACTCTATCCCAAAGACCTTCAAGATGCCTCCCTACTTGAGGGTGTACGACGAAACCACAGATCCCGAGGATCATCTGATCCACTACGTCACTGCTGTGAAGGGCAACGACCTATCAAAAGAACAGGTACCGTCAGTGCTGCTGAAGAAGTTTGGCGAGACGTTGAGGGGGGGAGGGGCTTGACATAGTACTCTTAGTTACCAGCTAAGGCGATATCAACATTCGAGGAAATGGCGGATAAGTTCGTCACCACCCATGCGGGTGCGAAGAAAGCGGAAGCAAGGGTCAACGACATCTTCGCCGTCAGACAAACCATAGGAGAAGGGCTCAGGGACTTCCTAGCCAGGTTTAACAAGGTAAGGATGAGTCTGTCAAACGTATCGGAAGGTATGGTAGTCGCCGCTTTCCAGAAGGGGCTAAGCAGGGACGGTTCGAGGGCGACCAAGAAGCTGCTGAGCCACCTCATGAAATATCCCCCTACCACATGGGAGTAAATCCACAACGCCTATTGCACTGAGGTACGAATGGACGAAGATGATCTAATGGGACGACCCAACGGCTAACAGCGATACACTCAGAAACAAGGAGAGATCGACGCAAAGAAGGACGGCGAGAACAACTCACACGCTCCAACAGAGACCGACACCAGCCATACACCAGATCCTCCCATCTGCCACCAAGACATACAGATGCGTTACGGTGACACGTCGCCCCACTCCAAAACGAAAGAGGTACGCCCCCGTTATTATCCGCCCATAATTTTTGTGTGTCTCCTTCAGAAATAGTGTACGCACTGGAAAATCTGGGCACCAAGGTGCAATGGCCGCAGAAGATGAAATCAGGCCCTGCCACAAGGAAATCAAACGTCCTATGTGAGTACCATCAGGAACGGGGACACAAGACCGAGGACTGCATAGGCCTACGGCAAAAAGTGGTCAGGATGCTGAACCAGGGATACCTGAGGGAATTACTCAGCGACAAAGGGAAAATCAACTTTGCAAGCGGACGGGAACAACCCCACGGGCCGCCAAAGCTGCCTTCCCCAACACGAACGATAAACATGATCGTCGGAGGCGGCGACGACTCAGTGATCAATCACGTCAAATTCGCCAACACAGACAGACTGAAGCGGACCATCGCCTATGAACGGTATGACGACTTCGAAGATAGTATCACCTTCGATAAGTCTGATGCCGACGGTTTGTCTTTACCTCATTATGATGCTTTAGTTATTACTTTACGTATCGCTGATACGGATGTTAAAAGAGTCATGATCGACGATGGAACTGGCGCATGTATTATCCACCCAAGGGTCCTCGCACAAATGGAACTCGAGGATAGGTAATACCGCACTGCATAACACTAACTGGTTTCAACAATATAGTGGAACGGACATCCGGAGAAATAACACTGCCCGTCTTAACAGGAGGAGTCATGCTGGAAACAACTTTTCACGTGATGAACCAAGAAACAACGTACTACATCATCATAGGGCGCCCGTGGATACACGCCATGAGAGCGGTCCCTTCAAGCCTTTACCAAGTGATCAAATTCCCTACACCATGGGGAGTATTCAGCAACAGGGGCGAGCCACGCACCTTGCAGGAATGCTACAAAATAGCTCAAGATTGCGCCCACACCCAACAACTGAGGGGGGCAAGTGCGAAGGCATAGAAATTAGCCGTGTCGGGGACTAAAGTCGACCCGACAGCGGACGCCATTAGAGATCCCGACGTCGTGGAAGCCTGTAAAGCAACGATCAAAGATCTCGA
This sequence comes from Nicotiana glauca, assembly GCA_026770625.1. NCBI lineage: Eukaryota > Viridiplantae > Streptophyta > Magnoliopsida > Solanales > Solanaceae > Nicotiana > Nicotiana glauca. The sequence goes on from MU678069.1 coordinate 76,442, forward strand.
CCCAGTCCAATTGGACGACACCGACCCAACGAAGAAAGCCTACATCGGGCACGGCCTCGCCAACCCAAGTAAGTATCGTGAATTTCTAACTAACCATGCAGATCTATTTGCTTTCTCCCATTCAGATATGCCGGGAATCCCGCGAGATATCACCACCCACAGGCTGAATGTCGATCCATTACATCCGCTCGTACGACAAATGAGAAGGAAATTCAATGCCGCAATCAATGAAGCGATCAGTGAGGAAGTAGACAAACTACTTGCCAACGGCTCCATCAGGGAATCAAAATACCCCCAATGGGTCGCCAACGTCGTCATGGTCAAAAAGAAAAACGGGAAGTGGAGAATGTGCGTAGATTTCACCGATTTGAACAAAGCATGCCCGAAGGATTCATTCCCACTACCTCACATCGACCAATTGATCGACGCCACTGCAGGACATGAGCTGTTGAGCTTCCTAGATGCCTACTCCGACTACAATCAAATCATGATGGCCAAGGAGGATCAGGAGAAGACGACTTTCATCACCCATCAAGGGACTTATTGCTACAAGGTAATGCCCTTCGGGCTAAAAAATGCAGGGGCTACATACTAGAGACTGGTCACCAAGATTTTCAAAAAGTAGCTCGGTAAGACTATGGAAGTCTATATCGATAATATGCTGGTGAAGTCGACAAGAAAAGAGGACCACATCGACCATCTGAAGGAAGCCTTCGGAATATTGAGGAGGTACGGGATGAAACTGAACCCCGAAAAATGCGCCTTCGGTGTAGCCTCAGGGAAATTCTTAGGATTTCTCGTATCACAACGAGGTATCTAAATCAACCCAGATCAGATCAAGGCGATAGACGCAATACCTGAGATGCTGAACAGTAAGAAATTGGTGCAAAAGCTAACAGGGCGAATAGCCGCCCTATCTAGATTCATCTCGCGATCCTCCGACAGATGCCACAAATTCTTCAATGTACTGATAAATGACAATGGATTACAGTGGAATGAGGAATGCGTCGAAGCCTTGAGAAAACTGAAGGCGTACCTATCTTCGCCACCACTGCTAGCCAAAGCAAATCCAGGCGAGCCCCTGCTGGTGTATCGGGCCGTATCCGAGGTTGCCGTCAGCGCAGTATTGGTTCGTAAGACCAAAGGTACGCAATCCCCCATTTACTATATTAGCAAAACCTTATTGGACGCCGAAACACGGTATCCATACCTTGAAAAATTAGCTCTGGCACTGGTCGTAGCTTCACGGGAGCTCCGACCCTATTTTCAATGCCACCCCATAAATGTAGTGACAACCTTCCCCTTGAGAAGCATCCTACATAAGCCTGAGTTATCAGGCAGGCTCGCCAGATGGGCCATAGAGCTCAGCGAGCACGATATCTCGTATCTCCCGAGAACTGCCATCAAGTCGCAAGTACTCGCCGACTTCAGCGCGAAAACACTGTCGGAGGCGGAACGAAACGCACATCGTGCCCCCTCCAATACCGACATATGGGCTCTTTACACTGACGGCGTTGCTAATGCCTAAGGATCGGGACTGGGACTCATTCTCGAGGTCCCCGTGGGCGAAATAATTTGCCAGTTCATACGATGCCCCGAGATGACTAACAATAAAGCCGAGTACGAGGCTGTTATTGCAGGTATTAAACTAGCCATCAAGTATAGAGCTCGACGACTCATCCTCCATTGCGACTCCCAGCTCGTGGTGAACCAGGTCATTGGGACTTACCAAATCAAGGAGCAGAGATTGCAAAAGTACCAATCAGAAATCCAAAGATTAATGACTGAGCTCGACGAGTGCCGCTTCGAACAGGTTCCGAGAGTGCGGAACACTGAGGCAGACGGCCTAGCAAAATTGGCCGCAGCCACAAAAAACTTCGACAAAGAAAGCGTGGTCACCCTCCTTCATTCAGCCATTGATCACACTGAGGTACTCTCCTTAAATTTGACTTGGGACTGGCGCAACCAGTTTGTGTCCTATCTGCAGGATGGAACACTCCCACCTAACAAGAAAGAAGCCAAGAAGCTCCGCGTACAGGCCGCCCGGTATTGCCTGATAAACCACGAGCTCTACAAAAGGACGTTTGACGAACCCCTGGCCAAGTGCCTAGGGTCGCACCAAACGATGCCAGTACTCGAAGAGGTACACGAAGGTCACTGTGGCGCCCACACAGGTAACCGACCCTCGTGCGCTACATAATACGGGCCGGCTACTATTGGCCAACTATGAAAAAAGATGCGGTGGAATATGTCCGCCGATGCGAACAATGCCAAAAGTACGCCCCCATGATACACCAACTAGGAGAGCCTCTCCACTCTGTCACTTCCCCATGGCCTTTTATCAAATGGGGAATGGACATAGTCGGTCCGCTACCAGCAGGACGAGAAAAGGTACGATTTCTATTAGTTTTAACTCACTATTTTTCCAAGTGGGTGGAAGCAAGTGCATACGCCCAAATACGCGAACAGGAAGTCATCGCCTTCATATGGAAGAATATCATCTGCCGCTTCGGCATCCCCAAAGAAATCAGCTGCGACAACGGACAGCAGTTCATCGGTCAGAAGACAACAGAGTTCTTCGACAAATGGCATATTAAGAGAATACTCTCAACGCCATACCACCCTACTGCCAACGGCCAAGCAGAGTCGTCCAACAAAACGATACTGAACATACTGAAGAAGAAGCTCGAGGACGCTAAAGGGCTATGGTCTGAGCTACTACCGGAAGTGCTATGGGCACACTGGACCACGCCCAAATCCTCCAAAGGAGAAACACCATACTCACTAGTCTACGGAACCGACGCGGTCATACCGGTCGAAGTCGGCAAACCAAGCTTGAGGTATTCACATACAAGCGGAGCAGAGAACGACATGAACAGACTTCAAGACCTCGATGAGGCTGAGGAAAGAAGAGAAATGGCCCACATAAGAATGGTGGCCCAGAAACAACAAGTCGAAAGGTACTACAACAAGAAGGNGTAAAGAAGAGGAAAAAAGAGGAAAAGCAAGTCAGTGTGCATCAAAGTTTACTTTACGATACGTGAAGAAAACCGAAATATACCTGCAAGGCCGCGCCAACTACCCTCCGGGATAATTCCCCGTCGCTAAAACCTTTTAACGTTTCACGCTCAGTGGCCGTGCACAATAGAGTCATATCCGTTGCGGCCTGCTCGCTGTGTTGCAACAGGTTATACCCACCCGGGATCAGAATTCGGCGGTTGGATCTACCCACCGTCATTCCCACGCGGACCGGACCTCTCGTTAATGCATCTGTATCCGCGGAGGCGGCCTCAGGGTCCACCCTCTCACCATCACCCGCTTTTTCAGTACCAGCCGACGTGCCACTCTCCGGAATGCGTGATGGGGTGGCGTTAGGAAATGCCCTCTCTAGGGGAGCCGACCTCCCAGAACGGATGGCATCAGCCATAAAAACTGGCCTTGACTCCCGACGGGGCTCACTCGCCCTCTCATCTTCTGTGGCTATCCCCTTTCCAGTCATCAACCGGCGTCTNTGTCCTCAAAGCCAAAATATTGGCATCAAAAGACCCAAGCGAAGGAAAGCTGGGCACCAACTGGGATGGACCATACAAAATCACAGCAGCAGCAAATAAAGGAGCATTTCAATTAGAAACAATAGAAGGTAAGGCGCTCCAAAACAATTGGAAAGTCGCCCACCTCAAGTATTTCCGTTTCTGAAAGGCGTCTCCCTAGTCGTACTCTTTTTCCCTTACCCGAGTTTTATCCCAATTGGGTTTTCTCGGGAAGGTTTTTAACGAGGCGATAGAGGGGACACCTGGAGATACTTACGAAACAAGTTTATCACACCAGCCACTCCATACGCCCTCCTGACTGGCATGACAAATGGACTGGGCTAGCATGATCTCCAAAGTATGAACGGCTAAGGCCATCTCCAATGTATGAACGGCTATAGCCATCTCCAATGTATGAACGGCTATGGCCATCTCCAATGTATGAATGGCTATGGCCATCTCCAATGTATGAACGGCTATGGCCATCTCCAATGTATGAACCGTTATGGCCATCTCTAATGTATGAACGGCTAAGGCCATCTCCAACGTGCAAATGGCTAAGGCCACCGTCGTCAATAAGTCGACCAGCTCGACTACGACAAATGAAGTAACTCGACGATAGTCGAAGTCACGTATATAGCCAAGGCCATCTCCAATGTGCAAATGTCTAAGTCCACCATCGTTAATAAGTCGACCCAGCTCGACTACGACAAACGAAGTAACTCGACGACAGTCGAAGTCACGTATATGGCCAAGGCCATCTCCAACGTGCAAATGGCTAAGGCCACCGTCGTCAATAAGTCGACCCAGCTCGACTACGATAAACAAAGTAACTCAATGACAGTCGAAGTCACGTATATGGCTAAGGTCGTCCCCAACACGTAAAAGGCTAAAGCCATCGTCGTCAATAAGTTGACCCAGTTTGACTACGACAAACTAAGTAACTCGACGACAGTCGAAGTCACATATACGGCCAAGGCCGTCCCCAACACGTAAAAGGCTAAAGCCATCATCGTTAATAAGTCGACCCAGTTCGACTACGACAAACGAAGTAACTCAACGATAGTCGAAGTCACATATACGACCAAGGCCGTCCCCAATACGTGAAAGGCTAAAACCATCATCGTCAATAAGTCGACCCAGTTCGACTACGACAAATGAAGTAACTCGACGACAGTCGAAGTCACATATACGGCCAAGGTCGTCCCCAACACGTAAAAGGCTAAAGCGATCGTCGTCAATAAGTCGACCCAGTTCGACTACGACAAGTAACTCGACGACAGTCGAAGTCACATATACGGCTAAGGCCGTCCCCAACACATAAAAGGCTAAAGCCATCGTCGTCAATAAGCCGACCCAGTTCGACTACGACAAACGAGTAACTCGACGATAGTCAATGTTACATACATGGCTAAGGCCATCGACAATATAACGGCTAAGGCCGCCGTCGCCAACGGTCGCTAACCCTGTTCGATTGCGGCACAAGGCACTCAAGTAGCAGATGAAACAACGCCACTATTTAGCATTAAAACCACCTCCTATCGGTGGATAACACAAGCAACGTTCGAGAAGCACACTAAAAACCTTACAAACAAGTGAGCATCCACTCTGCGGGGACGAGATACCAAAAATAAAAGATACAAGAGGAAAAGAGTAACAGCAAAAGTATAACTTCCATTATCATCAAAAAATACATGTACAAAAGAACCCATTTACATTTCCAAAACCGGCAAAACAAAATGAATACAAGTCCTAAGGAGGTTCGCCATTCCATGCACCGTCCTCCGCCGGTCCGCCATCTCGTCCGCTGCCACCCCCGGCCTGATAAGTTGCAGAGATCTGGGACCCGAAACCTAGACGGTTAACATCTTCGGAATTATAGCCCGCCCGGTCTGGGGAATCGAAACTATACCCGCAGGCTTCGAGTGCCACTTGAGCTATACGCCGCTGATCCTGAACCTCTGCCTCAGTAGCTCGGCCTGCAGCTAAGAATTCCTCGAACACGACTAACTTGGCTTCGGCGTACACCCACATCTCCCGCGCCTCGCCATGCGCATCCTCATCGGACTTGGACGCAACAGTCTGCTTAAGGGCCTCAACCTCAGCCGCCTTGGCATCGAGCTCGGTGGTCAAGGCAGCGACCTTGGCTCGCAAATCAACGGCTTCCGCCACTACCCCACGGCCGACCTCCAGTTCCTCTTCCTTTGATTGGAGAAGAGTCTCCAGTTCAATATTCCGAGCCAAAGCAGCCATCAGCTGGTCATCAACTTGCTCCAGCTCGACCACCCTTCGCTTCAACTGGGCCTCCGACTGCTCCAAACCTTCACGAAAAACTCGAAATTTCGGGTCCTGCTTGAGCAGGTCCGCCAGCGCTTGATGCTTGGCATGGCATCGCCGATACTTCTTTACCACCTTGTTAAAGGTGGCGGCCTTCCTTTGCGCTCGCCGCCCCCTCTCTACCTCCAAGATGAGAGTGTAAAGAAGAGGAAAAAAGAGGAAAAGCAAGTCAGTGTGCATCAAAGTTTACTTTACGATACGTGAAGAAAACCGAAATATACCTGCAAGGCCGCGCCAACTACCCTCCGGGATAATTCCCCGTCGCTAAAACCTTTTAACGTTTCACGCTCAGTGGCCGTGCACAATAGAGTCATATCCGTTGCGGCCTGCTCGCTGTGTTGCAACAGGTTATACCCACCCGGGATCAGAATTCGGCGGTTGGATCTACCCACCGTCATTCCCACGCGGACCGGACCTCTCGTTAATGCATCTGTATCCGCGGAGGCGGCCTCAGGGTCCACCCTCTCACCATCACCCGCTTTTTCAGTACCAGCCGACGTGCCACTCTCCGGAATGCGTGATGGGGTGGCGTTAGGAAATGCCCTCTCTAGGGGAGCCGACCTCCCAGAACGGATGGCATCAGCCATAAAAACTGGCCTTGACTCCCGACGGGGCTCACTCGCCCTCTCATCTTCTGTGGCTATCCCCTTTCCAGTCATCAACCGGCGTCTTTTCCTTTCCGGTGGCTCCTCGCCCTCGGAAGTCTCCTTCACAGGCCGTGGGGATGGCAGTGAAGGAGTTGTTTCACTTATGGACGCCGTCGCAGGCGCAACCTCAGGTTGGGGAACCTCTGGAACGCCATCACTGGGCGTGCCACAGGGTATGTATTCGTCTTCAGAGTCAGTCCTCGCCCCAGGCAAGGTAACGACGCTCTTCTTCTTCTTCTTGGGGGCGCTCCGACCTGCCAACGCGAATAAGTCAGATAACGAAACCTAAGGAAACCTCCAAACCATAGTCAAAGAGTTACCTGGCGGGCCGTATCGTTCACGAAACGCAGCCCAGGTGTGGAATTCCTCCGCATACGGAATCATTCTCTCCACCTACGACCTAATATTGTCAATGAACCGAGGTGGAGAAGCCCTCGCTGCAAAAAAGGGGAAAAGCAAAAGAAATCACAATGGTCGTATGGTCCAAATCGTGAGCAGTCTTGAATCCTACAAGTAAAAATACTTACGTTCTGGATTCCATCTTTCCGGGAACCCTTCGGGATTAGACACCAGGTGCTCCATCTTGATGTAGAAGTATTTACGCCAAAAGCAGCGGTTAGTCTTGTCATCGACTTTAACAACCAAGCCCCTTGTGCCACGATTTTTCAGCTACAACACGGTACTCCTCAGGTAACCAGGGCTTAATAACTGTAAGAGGTGGTAGACCGAGACGCTGCACTCAGCCCTGGCCGCATAGGTGGTCATAATACGGCATACCTTCAAAGTGTAGGGAGTGAGCTGAGCCGGACACACGTTGTAAAGACGGCAAAGCTCCTCCATTAGGAGGTAGATTGGAAGACTGTAACCGATCAAGAATGGGTACTCATAGAATGTGCAGTACTCGGGCCGATGCACATTGGCATAGTCCGTCCCGGCTAGCACCATCTCCACGTGGTCCGGAATGTGGTACGTCTCTCGAAGTTCATCCAAGTGGGATTGTAATAACTCGTTGTGCTCCCAGGGAAGGGCTGGGCTCTTAGTTGGGAAATCCCTACGAACATATATCTCCTTCGGGAGGACGTTGTCTATACTGAGAGGGACAAGGGCCTTCTCTGCCTTTTACCCTTCACCACCGGAAGATGGCGGAGCCCTAGATGGGGCATTATCCTTGGCCTTTTTACTACTTTGACCACGTTTTGTCATGATATTTTCTATGGGAAACGAAGCTCTAACGATAAGAAGTGTGGTCTCAAAAGAAATGGAAGAGTCTCGCACGGAATAGCGATTACCAGAAAGAGAGATGAAAAAAGAAGCAGAAAAAGTTCAAAGGTTCGAAAGATAAAATAGATTGAACCTTCCCTCTATTTATAGGGTTAGGATGCACGGAAATCGAAGAGGCATGATTCAAAACCGGCGCGGGAAACCAAAACATCACATCATCCCCTGAACCGCCTCGGGAGCAAGTGTAATTATGACGCATGCGGAGGATGACGTCATTTCGAAAAGGGAGGCCACGCGTCAACAGTTCAACGATGCCATATATTCCCCCTCACTCACGTCACCACCCCCATGGCGAGGTCAAATTTCCCAAAACTAGGTATGCATTTCCGTCCATTGAAGGCGTCTACTGGATACGCCTCCAACAAGCGGAGGGACTAACTGTATGGTGTCAAATTTGGCCCTCTACGTCTCTATGCCGAAGGATACGCCCAATAAGTATACGTCTATTAAAGTAAGGGTACGGCTCGGGTGTAAGGATGAAGGCGACACCAGTTAAAACCCGGCGTCCTCGCTAGGAGGACGTCGACCACTTTTTGTACTTTTATAATTATTTCAAGGAAGGCCTACCCCTATATAAAGAGGACCTTCCCATTGTAAAAGGGCATGAGGATTATTATTCTTGAATAATACTACTCTCTTATTTTCTCACTCTCTCTCTATCTCAATCTCCAACGAGCATCTTCTCTTGAGTTCATATTATCCACTTGTAATATCATATCTACAATAAAAACATCATTTTTATATCTCTAGGTCTATTATATTTGATTACGATTTACCCTTTCATATTTTTGATTGATTTCTAGCTTACAAAGTATATTGTTAACTTTTGAGCCAAACACAATAATTAATTAAACCATAGAAAATTATTTGTCAAGTCATGAACAAAAAAGAATCCACTGTACCAGTTTAACCAAACAAATAATGTCTGAATATACTCAGATGATGGGAGTATTGTTTTTTCTTTCCAGTGGAACCATGCACATAAAAGATAGATTTGGTCAGTAGCCAAACTAAACAATAAGATAGAAATTTGTCAAATTAAATACTTGCACCTTTGCTACCCACGAGCTATCGTATTTGGAAGAACAAGACAAGATTACGTACTCTTGCTTTTAATTAGGATTGAGATTTTTTTATCTAACTATAAATCTCATTTATATTAGAAGAAAAAATTATTGGGTAGCTAGAAATCGTGCTTACAAGTGGTTTAGGCTTTATTGACTCACCCTCTTACGCTATCTTCAAGAGCTGCTGCAAGATGGAAAGTATGATTGTGCTGTAATTATCACACCCTCTGATGCAATCTTAACCTTTTCTTTCCCTCGTTAGACGTCTAAATTAGATCAGTGGTTGCTGTAATTTATCACTTCTCGTTGTGACTCAATTGTCCTAGCACAGTTGTCAAATGATAATATTTTATCCCAAGCCTAACCTATTATGATTTCATTCAATTGAAAAGTGATATCACATATTGTGTTTCTTTGAATTATCTTAAACTTTGCTATGAAACTTATAAAACAGTCCGGTTTCCACATTTGACTGCTCAACTCTGTTGTAAACTAAAAACAAGTTTAGGACTGAAGAAAAAGTTCCGGCAGTGGAAGACATGCACTATAAGGTGTCTTTAGAATTACTGTGGTTTTAGAGAAGCGTTCTACAGAACTTTTATGCTTTTACAAAAGTTTTTTATTTGAACAGCAGAAATTTTTTGCTTCAACAGTCACACCACTGAATTATGCTTGGTAGCCCCAAAAGGCAAATGACAGTTCTTAATACTAATCATATCTCTAGGGTTATTACTTGTGTGCTGCAAAATAAGTTATTTGTTCTTAAAATACATCAGCATTTGAGTTGATGCAGTATCAGAATCCACAATATGGATTTTTAGTGACAGACACTGACAAGAATAAAGAATTACCACAGAAGAGTTATTTCCACACAACATATTTAACTGGCACCAAATAAGTTAAAAGGAACAACCCAATTTCTTTGCTAAAGTTATCAGGTTAATCTTAAAAAGGCATTTTTTTCCATGGTGCTCTCCTACAAAAATAAATAATAAGGGAGATAGATCTGATTGTTAAGGATCTCCATAAAGTATGATATCCAAATTTCAGTGCTGGACAACACAATTCAGTTACTAACTACGCATGGACAATTGCATAGGAATATTTTCAATATGGCTTGGATCATCTTCAAAAATAGTTTTTCGTATATACAATACCGTCGATATAGTAAGAGAGGTAGTATTTGCATGTACTCGTAGAAAGGGAGACTGCTCACCCGCAGCTCTGGTGGAAATTTCTGTAAACATCATATAAAAGAACTAAGATCCTTGAAACCATTTGTCAACAGCTCGACAGACACCATGTTTGACACCAAAAAAGCTTTTGTGAGAATTAGCAGTGAGATACTCTTAAGGGCAGAGATACTTCTCAAAGAATGGAGAACTATCTAACTTTCAACAGCAAAAGCTAATTATTAGCCCTTTTCAACTTGCACGCACCTCAATAGGCGGCTAGCCTGCTATAGCCCACAAGCATCTGTGTCGGGTAAACTGGCTCACCAAGACTCAAGCAAATGGGCTCATGCTTAGTGTTAGAGCTGGGATTTTTACCGAGATGTCCAATTACTCATATCTCTCAACCGCTCAACCATCTCTTTGGAGACTAATTTAACCATAAAGAATGAGGATGCAGCAGAGAATTACAAAACTCGAAATTGCTAAGTAGGGACTATTTTGATCTTGTCCCTCTCACAAATATCTTCTCTGCAAATCAATTCACACGACTCCAACCCCCAACTCGAACCACACTAAAGTTGACACCATGAAAGCCAACCGCATAGCTGTTACGCCAAAAACCACATACTCATCTAGAACTACAGTAAGGGTTTGTTTGGAAAGCCATATGTAATTACTAGGGTAGTAATTACACAGCCTGGTAATTATATAGTACTGTGACTACAATGGCTTGTTTATTTGTCATGATGTAATTACAATGTAACTACTTGTGTCATGTTTGGTTGTACAAGTGTATTTACATAAATAAATAAATATTTTTCAGAATAACATGTAAATAATTTCATTGTGTGATAAATATTTATATGTATAATAGATATTTGATATTATCATTATATTGAAAATGCATATTCTTTTATAAAAAATATATTAAATAATTATAAAGTAACAGATATTATCATAAAAATAATTGGTATCATATATAATTGCATAAATTATTTGTCATTGATTATCCAAGAGCTGACGAGCAACTCACTTCAAAGTAAATATTATAATATATTAAGGTTCTCTAATTCTATTTTAATGGCATAAATTAGGGGAAAACACAGATTTTTTCCCACACAAATAGTACCACTTTTTTATATAGATCCCTTTTTTTTATTTCCAATATAATACATTATTACAATCTGAAAACTGAATATGACAAAAAATGATATTTGTATGCATTAGTTGTATAGCTTAATTCACAAGTTTGACCATGAGAATGTAATCATTCTTTTTCTTAAAAACTATTCTCTCTATTCTCAAATTATTTGTCGTGTGTTTCTTTTTTACACGCCCCTTAAGAAACATTAATTAGGAAAGGAAAATCTCTGAATATTTATTCTATTTATGTGTTATTTCTATCTTCAAGAACAATTATTACTAGGGGTCAAAAAGGAAAAAGATAATCAATCTTGTCCTGAACTTTTAAATGACAAATAATTTGAGACAACTATTTTTAGTAAATAACATGAGACGGAGGGAGTATTATTCTACCAAATTTCACCCTTCTAAACTTGAAAGGTCAATAATTCTAGCGCGCAACACGATAGCTCAAGGCATCGTGAAGTTAAGAAAATAAAAAAAGTTCAATAAGGTGTCAGCTATCAAGAAAATATGCAATAATAGAAGGGGAAAAAAGAGCTTACCTGGAGTGAAATTACAGAGACCCGTTGGGAAGAAGTAAAGTAGAAATGCTCCGCCTTTCCTATCTTTTTTGTTTCACAGATGAACAATATAATATCGAAAGGAAAAAAAAAATTGGAAAGGTTGCTTTGTAGTTACATCATGTAATTACACCCAATTCTTTAATCCCCCACCCCCCACCCCCACCCCCGAATTGGAGAATGTAATTTGTCCCTCCCAATTACACTCATTCCTCACCAACCAAGTAAAACATCCCAAAGTGTGTAATTATACCCAATTACACCAAATTCTCATGTGGCTTTCCCAACAGGCTCTAAATGTTATAACTCATCCAGAACTGTGCCTCCAAGCAGTAGGCAGCTTCCACTTTAGTAACACGAAATATTACTGCTACATAAATTGAAAAAGATTGTAATCTTCCCACTTAGAGGCAGCAAATACTCCCTTAAGCACCAACATAAATTTCACACCTGACTAAGTTAAGCTGGAGGGACAGATAAATTGGTAACCAACCAAAAGAAAGATAACGTAGAAGAATAACCACAAAGCTGAATACATACAGGACCAATCAGATAGCTGTTTTTGAAAGTAAAAAGTAAGTAGTAAACAGAAACCATCAGTCACGTCTTCCTTCACAGTACAGTAGCTGCAGATCTAGGGTATATGCTCTTCAATTTTGGACTCAGTTAGGTCATGACTCATGCCTCAGAATATTAAAGAAGCTTCTGAAAGCTGGAATTTGTGAAAAGTGGATAAAGCCATCAAGAAAATCTGGAAAATGAATGTCGCAAACATGTTTTGGAGTGTATGAACAAAAAAAACCGCAGATGGTTTGATGGAATCCCAACTCTAAACCACTCCTTGAAGTCTAGATTTCTACTGAGTCTATTTGGTAGGAACAACCTGAACCCTATAAATAATGTTGATCCTTTTTGGGACTTTATTAGCTCCCTGACTTTAGTGTAGTCTCATATTTGGCTAACCCCCTTGATAATTTGTTTTTGCTAGCTCCCCCGTTTAGCATCGCATCACGTACCAGAGCTAGCACATCTTTTTTTTTTTACTTATTGCATCTTCTTAATGCCAGTAATGAAACATCTTACTTCATCAAACAAAAGTAAAAAATAACTACATTAAAGGATGACATGTCATCGTATAAGGCAATTGTATAATAGGCAACAATATGGTTAGCACACCAACTATTTGTTTGGTAACAAGAAGACAACTAATAATGGAATTACTAACAAAGCAATAACATGCTATCAGATTGGGTCATTGGATTTACATTTGAATGATTACACAGTACTGTCACATCACACACGTCAGGACAAATGAGAAATTAGAACCACAGCATAAGCTCGTAGGACCAGCAAAATTTACACATGAACGGACAAGAGCAGAATGATACTACAGACTAGGGTTAAGTAAAAAGTTAATTAACGTTCAATCGACATGTCTAAGTAGATTTTGACTTCAACAAAGAATATTAAGAAATATCTCCTATATCCTCACAAAGTGATGCCCAATCTCCTATATCCTCACAAAGTGATATCCAATGCATATTTTGTTTTTTCTGATAAGGTAAAGTTGTGATGTAAATGCATAGTAATGGTGTAACAACATCTGACCTAATACTTTTTCCCTTATTCGGAACATCTGCTGGAGTTACTAATGCTCTTTTGTTTTTCTTTTTCCTTTTCTTTTTCTTTCTCTTTTCCCTTTTTTTTCTTTTCTTTTATTGTTCTTTTTTTTTCCTGAGCCGAGAGTAGATTGGAAACAGCTTTTCTGCCCTTTCGGGTAGGGGTAAGGCCTGTGTACGTGTTAACCTCCCCAAACCCATACTGGGTAGTTGTTGTTGTTGTTATTCGGTTAATCTGGAACAGAAGGGTGGCTGAGACCAGGACACTATTCCAGGAGAAGTCTGAAGATCCGACTGGTTCCTTATATGCAGCAGAACTCATAACTACAGAAAATGCTTTGCCAATACATTTAGCTAGAGAACTTTAGCTCATTCGAAGCTCACTTAGAATCTGTTCCACCCTATATGTGATAGGTCTAATATGCTTCTGTTAGAATTTAGAAACAAGGTAGAAAGAAGATTTGTTAAACTACGTAATTCTAGACTCACAACCCAGAGTGTTTTAATAGTAGCAACTGAGACTTACATGCCCAAAATCACAAAACATAGTCTTTCATAAGAATACGGAAAATTGTTGGCATGAGTAAGAACAGATCTAAGAAAGCATAATGAATTTCCGCAAACTCAGATCTAGCTCTAATCACATTAAGCTACAAACCAGTGAAACGGCATTTAGTAAAAACCAAACATTATCAGCCTACACATTATAAAAATTTTATGTCTCCATTTTCTATTAAACAACATAATTTCTACATGTAACAGCAGTAACACCAAAATTAAAGTAAAACAACATACAAAAGGATCAAGCATCAGCCCCCTCTTCAGACTTCCCTCCAAATGGATCATGAGATGGACCAGTATCCTGACCAATATGGCGTTGCACAAGGCGCTGCAAATCAGCCATAACCTTCTGCTCACGCTTAGCCTTCTCCTCATAGTTAAACATGGCCAAGGCTCGCTTGTCTTCAGCACTGTAAACTTGGTTTTCCTTCCTAATACGAATAGCATTCATCCTTTGATGCCTACTACCACTCATCACATATCCAAGACCCTCGAATTTCGAAATCTCATCAGCTGAAAGACCCACTTCACCTCTCCGCGGAATACGCTTCCCTTGCTGAACATATTGGGCAATAGCATCACCTTCACCAGGCCTAAGAGCCCCACCATAGCTTATATGCCCTTCAGCCCTTGGTAATGGCATTGGACCAACTTGCGGCTCATTATCCAAATTACTCTTTTTTCTTGCCTCAATCAGTTCTTTGAATTCAAGCAACTCACTATCAACTTCATCTATCGTTGGTTCATCAGCCTTCTCATTAATTCCAGCTTCCCCATCCAATTCCAGGCTTTTTTCTGGTATGTCACTATCCCCATCATCCTTCTTTTTCTTACTCTTCAAAGCGCGCTTTTGCTTCTTACTAGCATCAGAATCATCACTATCACTCTCTTGGCTTTGGCTCTTACTCTCACTACTCTCACTCTCATCCGAATAGCTTTTTCTTTTGCTTTTTTTCTTCTTACTCCTTTTATCTCTCCTTCTACTACTTTGTTTTCTCCTTGACTTCTTCCTTCGTCTTCTCCTCTCTTCTTCTTCTGAATCATCGCTCGACTCTTCCTCCGATTCACTCTCACTCTCCCTTCTCGATCTCCTGCTTCTAGGTCTAGACCTCGATTTCTTTCTCTTTTTAGATTTCCTCGACTCCAAATCCTCGGAGGATTCGGAATCTGAAGCCTCTGAATCAGAATCTGAGGCGTCTGATTCAGATTTGCTAAATTTCAAATCTTTTTTGGATTCATCATTTTTCTTTACCTTCTCATCTACACTTTTTTCTACAATTTCATCAGGTTCATCGTACTCTGGTTCATTTTCATTCCTAGGTGGACTAGGTGTGCAATTCCAAATACAATTCTTCAACTGCTTCCTCAATTTCTGACGCTTTAGCCTTCGGTACTCTTCAAAATTCAAGCCTTGAGCTTTAAGCTCTTCATCGGAATCTGAATCTGCAATTTTTCCATTCCTATAATCTCTATCAAGGTAGGGTTGCTTAGCACGTCCGAATCTTCTAGGCGGCTCATTCGTAGGACTCGGTCTACGGTACGAACGATCAGGAGAATACGATCGCCGATTGTTTCGGCCGTTAGATTGCTGGCCTCTATAGGGACTGTATGCCGGACTACGACTGCGGCTACGGCTCCCGCTGAGACTTCGGCTCCGGCTACGATTTCGGTTTCTGATAGGGCTACGGCTACGATAGCGGCGGCGTTGAGGGGAGTAACGGCCGCCGTCACCCTTCCTGTAGCTGCGATGCCTTTCGTCGGAGATTTCAACGGCGGAGGCGAGTCTACCCATGGGAATTAGGGTTTCGAAAATTGCAAGTCGAAGAAGGTACCGCAGTTTAAGAAGTAGTTCCAAAAAAAATCTATATTTATATATTATTACCTCTTTAACTCAAGCGTCAGTCTATAAAAATGTCACAAAGCATAATAAGTTATTAATTAGTTATTTAGTTTATAATTAGTTATTTATTACTTATTATTAAATTTAAATACATATAAAAAATATAATAAAAATTACCATATATATTAATTGGTTACTTTATTTGTATTAATAAATATAGATATATTATAATTAAATATAATAAAAAAATAAAAAATATATATAAAAAATAACTACCTATTCAAATTGGATACGAATAGTTTTAAGTTTGAGTTTTTAAATTATTTTAAAATAAAAAGCAAAAAAAAAATTACCTATAAAAAAAAGAAAAAAAAAAGAAGAAGAAAGACTACCCATTCAAATCGGTAAGTAGTTTCAAGTTGAAGTTTTATAATAATTTTAAAATAAAAAATGAAATTCAAAAAAATAATGAATTACCAATTCAAATTGGGGAATAGTTTCAAATTGGAGTTTTAAAATTATTTGAAAATAAGAAAAATAAAAAATCTATTTATATATAATATACATATAAAAAATGAAAAAAAAACTATATATATTGATTACTTTATTTGAATTTAATAAATATAGATATCATATAATTAAATATAATAAATAAAACAACGAAAAATAAATATATAAAAAATAACTACCCATTCAAATTGGGTGGGAGTAGTTTCAAGTTTGAGTTTTTAAATTATTTTAAAATAAAAAGCAACAAAAAAAGTAATATATAATATATATAATAGGAGAGTCAAAGAATCTATATTTATTTATGTATAATAGGAGAGGCGAAGAAATGTTATAATGACAAATGTCATAATTTCTATTAATAATATAATTATACTAAATATTGGATAATATAATAAATAAAAATACATAACGAAAAAATTATTTGATAACTATATAATTCCCTTTAATTTAATGGAGATTTTATTTATTAAAATTTAGACAATATTTATTCTATTTATATAGAATAGGACAATTAAATAATTGTGATAATTCCAAATGTAACATCAAAAAATTAACAAAATGACAAATATTTTTTTAATATTGACCGCGCATCGCGCGGGTACGACTACTAGTAAAAGTTTAATAAGTCGGGTTTTTCTTATAGCACGACCTTACCTCCCTTTAAGTTCTAAAGTTGTCACACATATTCATGGTTCTAAAATTTATAACTAATATTTGCTTAACTTTTTTTCTTATTGATTTGGGATCAATTTAATAAATAGAACCCCTTTATTTATTAAAAAAATGACTTAGCTATCAAGTAACAAACTCTAAAAAAATTCTAAAATATAAATATTCACCTTAAATAAACTTGACTTATAACATTGAATGTCTATCCAACATATAATGTGCCTCATTAAAACCTTAACTAAAATAAAACTCATTAGAAAAAAATCCCAAAGAAGGAAAAAGAGTACACATATTTAGAAATACGCATTTTGCTTGCCTCATTAAAAACCTTGCAAGGAAAATCCAGTGGGACAAAACCTTGTAAAGGAAAAGAGTACAACGCGTATTCGTTCCCCCTGATGAGAGCACCAGTTCACATCTTTGAGCATTCGCATCCCAGTCTCGTGCAGTAGCTTCTTGAAGGTTGACGTCGATAGAGATTTGGTGAATTAAATAGCCATATTAACTCCAATAAATATATTGCACCTTGAAAATCTTCGACATCACATTAACATGCTTATAGTTATAGCAAGATACAACTGCGTACAAATTGCACTTAGGATATGGTACTTCATGACCAAGAATTGTATATGCTTTAAGCATTTTAAATCCTTAAAGGATTATTATATAAGTTAAGTCATATAAGCCATATAATAGACTCTAGTTATATGCATATCAAGTTCTCATGTCATGCTAGACAAATAAAATATCAAATACTGATTGCACATATCATTGACTTTATACTCTCAAGTGTTTGACTCCAGGTCCAAAACTACATGTATTTAATATGAAACAAATTCTTTTCGAATTGTGTCTCTTTCATTTGGCCAATATTTTTGTGTCTGTATTCGACATACTTGAGGTTTTCATCTATACTTAGCGCTATGATATATGTCGTCGACAAACATTTTATATTGGTTCCAACCTCCGTATTTTTCATATAGACATACCATAGAGATCTCTTCATTCATATATTCAGGTACCTGAATCTCTCATGAGATTTTATGAAGTGTTATATCATGTGATCTTCTAGATCACTTGCCTCCTTATTATGATCATTTTGAACATTTGCTCATCTTCTTTATCAAGAATTCTATTTGAAATCGATTTGTCTATACACTTTAAGCGTGCCATAGACTTTGTTCTTCTAGGACTTATTCTAATAGGAGTATTTGCATTGAACATATAAGCAATTAATTGAACCCAACTGTGATGGCGCCTCTCGAGAAGACAAGGCCATCCAGAACGATGCAACACCTCTTTTTAAGCAATTAATTAACATTTAAAATTCTAACACATGCGTAATATGGCAAAAAGTGCGGAAATAGCGATAACAACCACGGAAGCCATCCCGACACAGCCCAAACCGGAGTGTCACAAGTCATGAGCTACTACAGAGTTTGTAATGAGTCTATGGAATATAAAATCTGATACAATAGTCTGAAGAAACTCAAAAGATATAAAAATAGGGGAGACAAGGGGCTGCGGACGTCAACAAGTACCTCGTCACTCCGACTCGCTGCCTGGTCTGGAAAGAATCAGCGCTCAGGTACAGACTCCTCTATGCCTGTATATGCACACATAGTGTAGGGAGTAATGTGAGTACTCCGACCCAGTGAGTAATAATAATAAATAATAACCGAAGGCATGAAAACACATAACTGCACAGAGCAATTCTATATCAGGCAGTAAAAATAGTAAAACAGTAGAACAGTACAGAATCAAATGTAATCTCCTTTTAAAATCCGGTAAATCGGGTAAAACAATAAGTAAATAGTGATTAGAAATCTGCCCTTCGGGCCCAGTATCAATCGCTCAGAACAGTATCAGCCCCTCGGGCTCAGCATCGGTCACTCAGAACAGTATCAGCCCCTCGGGCCCAGTATCAATCAGTCAGAACAGTATCAGCCCCTCGGGCTCAGTATCATAACACATGGGTACCCGCACTCACTGTGGGTGTGCAGACTCCGGAGGGGCCCCTTATGGCCCAAGCGCTATATCAACATAAGGCCTGAAAGCCTTCTCACATCACACTCGAGGCCTGAAAGCCTCCTCACATAACACTCGAGGCCTGAAAGCCTCCTCATATAACACTTGGGGATTGAAAGCCTCCTCACATCACACTCAAGGCCTGAAAGCCTCACTCTGTCCAGAAACATCATAAGTCCCTCAAGCATCAATAGAATAGTAGTGCTCAGCCCAAACAATAGTGAAAATATCAATTAAGTCTCAAATTCAATTAGAGTGGCTGAGTTTGTAAAACAGTATAATAAACAGGACTGAGTTCAAGTAATATATCAAGTAGTGAGGATAGAGTGATAAAAATCCACGAAGGACTCAAGTAGTCAGCATGAAGCCCAAAATATGGCAAGAAGCCCAATTCATGTTGATAACAAATATATCTCAGTTAAATACGCGGTAAAGTATCAATCGGGACGGACCAAGTCACAATCCCCAGTAGTAAATAACCCCGCGCTCATCGTAAGGCGCTTGTTTCACCTCAACATAGCACTACGTTGTGCAAATACGGGGTTTCAAACCCTCAGGATATCATTTATTATCATTACTCACCTCAAGCCGGCCAAAATCCTAGCTCGTTATGCCCTTGCATCGCAAATCGACCTCCTCGCACGCCGAATTTGATCAAAACCACAACGAATACGTTACAATAGGCTAAGGGAACATAACCGAATCTAGAAGACTTGAAAAATATCAAAATTCACGAAATTTGCAAAACCCGAGCCCCGGGCCCACTTCTCAAAAATCTAAAAATTTAACATCATCGGATTCCTTATCTTGCCACGAGTCTATACATATTAAAATTTTCAGAATCGGAGTCCAATTGACATCTCAAATCCCCATTCTTAACTCTCTTAAGTTTTAGCCCTAACCTCCATTCTTAACCCTTGATTCCTTAATTTTTCAGTCTTAATTCATGTATTTGCACCATAAAATCGTGTTTTAAGTTCAAGAATCCTTACCTTATCGAAACCCCTTGAAAACCCTCTTCAAAATCGCCCACAATACTCCAAGTTCGAAGTGAAAATGTCTAACTCTTTCAAAAATTCGCGAAGATGGAATTAAATGACTCTGCCCAGTCACTTCCGCTTCTGCGGCCACAACTTCCGCTTCTGCGGAATTTCACTAAAAGCACTTGGCCACTTCTGCGGTCCCCCAGCCGCATCTGCGGCTCCGCAGGTGCTGCTCCCTGTCCGCATCTGCGGTCCAGCCTAACATCGCCCCTTTTCGCTTCTGCGACTTCTACGCCGCATATGCGGTACTGCACCTGTGAATCCTTTTCCGCGGGTGCGGAAATACCAGAAGCAGCACACGTTCTGCAACATTACAAGTCCAAAACTCCCCGATCGCCATCCGAAATCACCCCGAGGCCCCCGGGACCTTGACCAAAAACACAAACATGATCCAATACCTTATGCAGATCTGTTCCAATCGACACAACACTACAAAGAACACCGAAACCATCAGATCGCCTCAAATCCAAGCCTAAGTTCTTCAAAATCTTCCGAAACTCGCATTCGATCAAAAACCCAACCAAATCACATTCGAATCACTTGAAATTTTGCACATACATCCCAAATCACCTAACGAAGCTACTGAAAGTCTCAGAATTCTATTCCGACCCTCGGATCAAAATCTCACCTATCAACCGGAATTCGCCAAAATACTAACTTCACCAATTCAAGCCTAATTCTACATCGGACCTCCAAAATCACTTCCAATCACGCTCCTAAGTCAAATATCATCCCCCAATGCTAACCAAATCACCGGAAATCACATCCGAGCCCTCTAACTCATAAGCCAACATCCGGTTGACTTTTCCAACCCAAACCTTCCTTAAAGAGACTAAGTGTGTCATTTCCTACCAAACCAATCCAAATCGACTCGATCACATCAAATACCGATAATGAAGCATAGAGAAGCATAAAATGGTGGAAACAGGGGAATAACTCATGTGACGATGGCTGGGTCGTCACATCCTCCTCAACTAAAACAAACGCTCGTCCTCGAGCTGGTCAAGAAACATACATGGAGCCTCAAACAGGTGAGGATATCTGCTCCGCATCTCCCGCTCGGTATCCCAAGTAGCCTCCTCCATGGGCCAACCTCTCCACTGTACTTTTATCGAAGCTATATCCTTTGATCTCAACTTTCGAACCTAACGACGCAAAATAGCCACCGGCTCCACATCATAGGTCAAATCATCATCCAACTAAACAATGCTGAAATCCAATACATGAGACGGGTCCCCAACATACTTTCGAAGCATAGATACATGAAATACCGGATGCACGCCTGACAAGATGGGTGGCAAGGCAAGCTCATAAGCCACATCCCCCATCCTCCTAAGTATCTCAAAAGGCCCAATAAACCGCGGACTCAGCTTTTCTTTTTTTCCAAACCGTATAACACCCTTCGTGGGTGAGACCTTTTGTGCGTGTGGTCAGAATTGAATTTCAGGAAGTCTAGAGTTGATTTGGGAAAAGAATTCTCATTTCGGAAGCTTAAAGTTAAAAGAATCAACTAGGATTGGAATTTTGAGTAAACGACCTCGGAATTGGGATCTGAAGGTTCCAGCAGGTTTATATGATGATTTCGGACTTGGGCCTAAGCCCGGATCGGGTTTTGGATGACCCGGGAGCGTTTTGGCGTTTATTGTGGAAGTTGTCATTTTGGAAGAAATTTCATAAGTTTGGTTTGAAGTGTATTTTAGTGTTATCAAGGTCCATTTGGAAATTCCAAGACTGGGAGTAGCTCTGTATGGTGATTCTGGAGTTGGGAGCGCGATCGGAAGTGAATTTGAAGGCCCATAGGTCACTTTGAAGCCATTTGGCTAAAAATAGAAATTTGAAGGTTTTTGAGAAGTTTGACCGGAAGTGGAATTTTTGATATCGGGGTCGGAATCCGATTCTGTAAGTTGGAGTAGGTCTATAATGTCAAATATGACTTGTGTGCAAAATTTGAGGTCAATCGGACGTGATTTGATAGGTTTAAACATCGGAAGTAGAAGTTGGAAAGTTCAAAGTTCATAAAGCTTGAATCGGGGTGTAATTCATGGTTTTAGCATTGTTTGATATGATTTGAAGCCTCGAGCAAGTCCGTAATGTGTTTTGGGATTGGTTGGTAGGTTTGGTTGAGGTCCCGGGGGCCTAGGGTGGATTCCGAGTGGTTAACGGATAGAAAATGGAATTGTTGGGAAGGCTGAAGGATGATGCTTCTGTCATAACAGCATATGCGGTTCTTGGACCGCAGAAGCGGTCAGGCCTTCGCAGAAGCGGCCAAGGGCAGGCCA